>JASDQU010106266.1:143957-162448 GCA_032191745.1 Picea mariana
TAAAATAAAAACATAAATAAGGTTAAAGGGGTTACGTATCCCAGGAGGGATAACGTAACCCATACGTTAAAGGGAACATTAATTAAAAGATAAGATAATTAATATGAACTAAATGAAGGGATAAGGTTTTAATGAATGGATAAGGTGGTTGGTGGGGAGTGAAGGTTCGGGGGGCAGTGAAGGAGGCATAAGGGAAGGAGGAGGATTCATTTTTTGGGCGGGATTCTATTCATGTAGATGACGAGAGGAGTTTTTTTTTGAGAGCTTTGAGACAGAGTGAGAACAATGGGATTTACAGTGTACACCGGGGCTGAGGGGTTTTGGGCTCGGAGGGCTAGGACGTCCATAGATGTCCTAGGGCCAGGAGTACTGGTCGGCAGGGTGGTGGTTTTGGGGTGTTCAAGCGAAGGTTCAAGCGAAGATTCAAGCTGCTGCAGATAGTAGCATCAGTGACAGGTATTTAAACTTAAAATTATGAAGTGTTTACTTAAATTTAACTTGTATGCATAGTGTTATGTAAAAATGTTATTTTATTTATAAAAATCTGGGATTTAATATGCTAGAGTAGGCAAATTGTTAGTAAGTTTCAAAATTCCACTCTGTTTTAATTTATGGTAGCTTAAATGAAATCCAGGTCCCTACACAATTGGTATGGATTGTTGGTTGTCATTGATGTCAACCATTGGAGAGTGATATTGTAGATTGATGTCAACCCTTAGTGATTGATGTCAACACTTGGAGAAAGTCCGATAGCAAATTCCAGTAGCACAAAGGTTTGGGTAATGGACCCAAGTTTGTTTGATGTATAATGGTATGTGTTTTGATATATTTTCAGGTAATACTATTCTATATGGGTAGTACATGTCATTCCATTTCTGGTGGTATGTGGAACGCCACATGACTCCTCACGGTTTGAGAGTTATGGCCTTACGAATTTGGAGGACCTTCATATGTTGGCTTGAAGCCCCAAAAGGTCAAAGAAGTCAAAGTGCTTGCAAAGAAGAAATCATTTAAATAATAAATTGAAGTGACAAAGTAAAAAATGATTATTTAAACAATAAAGTGAAGTGACAATGTAAAAGAGGATTATTTAAACAATAAAGTGAAGTGACAAAGTCAAAGAGGATTATTTAAATAATAAAGTGAAGTGATAAAGTCAAGGAGGATTATTTAAATAATAAAGTAAATGGATAACTTTCTAATTATGGAAAGTGGTTAGAAGTGGGTTAGCCCTAAAATAAGGAAATTAGGTTAAGATGGTTAAAAGGTAACCCCTTGAAGAAGCTACATGAAAGTATAAATAAGAGGCAAGGCTCTCTCATTTTAATCACACTTGAGCATATTGAATATCTACAGTTGACTGAGGTAACCAAAGGATATCTAAGCCAAATTTCAGAGGGAAGGTGAAGTAAAGAAGGCAGAAATTCAAGGGAGGACAAGTTCTTTTGATGATGCTTTCTAAGGTATGTTATTTACAGGTCATCTCACCATTTTCACAATAACTTTTTTTTTTATAGAATGATTCAGACTGTGAAATTGGGAGGCCATTGAGGAAACATAACCAAGTAGATGTGGTATGAATTTAAGCTTGTGGGTCTTTGTATTTTTGGAGTTACACTCCGTGGAAAATAGTGTTTGTGGCTAGTCCTGAAACTAGTCTAAAACGAGTGTTTCGGGTAAAAACATCATAACTTCTTCATAACAGATCTGAATTTAGTAAGGCCAAATGTGTTGGTTATAGTACAGTCTGTAGTATTCTATGTAAAATTTTCATATCCATACAACAAATATTCCGTGCGGGGCACACTCTACAAGTTCGCTCTCTAGAATCAGCCAAAATTCAACAAGGTATGCCATTTTTGCTATAACTCCTTTTCTGAGAGGTTCCAAGTAGTGAAACCTGGAGGAATTGCACAAAACACACTGAATATGATTGTTTAATATTTTCAGATCTTTATTCGTTACAGGTACATAGTTATGATTATTTCAAGTTAAGGTTGTTGACTAATCCAAAACTAGTCATGTGAGACTAAAGTAAAGTTTGATGAAAATGCTAGTCTCTTGTTGTTAAAGTTAAGGAAGATTTGTAGGTATGTGATCATATACACCAGGTCTATTACAGAGTTACAAATTAGATTTGGATTATGAAATTGATGAGGGCTTTTGGCTGAGGTACATGTTGGGTACATGGTTGATACAAGTAGTTGATGAGTTGGCACATACATGAGGTGTATAGTTGATGATGTTGGTACATCTTGATGAGTCATATTTGATGAGTAGTTGATACATTATTGTTACATACTTGGTATATGGTTGGAGGCACTTGTTAGTAGTATTGTTGACACATGGTTTATGGATGATGTAGCATACTTGTATTGGCATATTATTAGAAGCACATATTGTTCTTGGTGATGATTATGAGTTGTTGTATTATGCTTGGTTAATGCACATCTTTGAGAGTTGTCTTGGTGATTGATATTGGTGAGTAGATATGATTTGGTTGATAAGATTGATTATATAGGTTATTGTGATAGGTTTTTTGGACAAGTTGTTGTGACAGGTTATTCATACAGGTTTGGTGCATGGCTGATGCACTTATTCATGGTACAGGTTGAGGTACAGGATGGTGCATGGTTGATGCACTTGTTTATGGTACATGTTGATTACAGGTTGTTTGGTATAGGTTGGTGCATGGTTGATGCACTTGTTTATGGTACAAGTTGATTTCAGGTTGAAGTACAGGTTGATGCATGGTTGATGCATGGTTCAAGTTATTGGTATAGGTTGTTTGGTGCAGGTTGATTGGTACAGGTTTACAACAATATATCTCACAGTGATAGTGTGACAGTGATTCCATCATTCTACTTATATACCAGGGTGTTTGGATGGGGCAAGGACAAGTGGTTGTAGCCACCTTCCGGTTGTAGTCGGAGAACATAGGGGGTTGTAGCCTCCTTCTGGTTGTAGCCAGAGAATTGGGGAGTTGGAGCTTCCCTTAGGTTGTATCTTGAGAAACTAGGGGGTTGGAGCCTCCTTCTAGTTGCAACTGAAAAACAAAGGAAGTTGGTGCTTCAAATGAATGTAATTCTTAAAGACATATAATAAAAAGTGTTATGTGGTTTTGTCCTACTTTGGGTTTCCACGTAAAACATTGGTGTACTATGTATGTGTGTGATTGCTCATTTGTTCATTGTTTATTTACTCTCCAACTATTGGATGATAATGATACATTGATATAACACTTGCATTTTATGGTGAAAAAGGATTACATTGCTCTATTACTGATTCACCCCACCTCTCATTAATCCAACATTTGGTTTCAGAGCATGTTCCTTCAGGAAACAATTTAACCACTGGAATGAGATCATGTATTATTTTGAGAATGCAGTACCAATGTTTAATGGTCATAATGGTTTTAAGTATGAGATGTGGAGTAGAAGGACAAGAGTATTTTTACAAGCATAGGGACATTATATTTGACTATTAGTTGTTACAGGATATGATAGTTCAAAAAGGGCAAAGACTGTAGCCAAGAAGGAATTGAAGAAGAATAACAAAATAGTAATGGATTTCATCTAGGAAGTATTATATAATCCGGTAAGAGATAAGGTTGGTAAATGTTCATCAGCCAAACAACTTTGGGATAAGTTACATTACATATATTCTTCACCCATCACAGATTCAGAAAATTCCAAAGAAGATGCAGATACATAACAAGAAGAAATATTCTCATCATGTGAGACAGATTCAGAAGAGGAAGAGTATGAAGAAGAAGAAGTTGATTACAGAGAAAAATTGACCAGTGCAATTGAATATATAAAGAAAGAAAGAGAACAAAACAAGTTATCCAAGAAAGAATTGATGAAGCAAAAGGAAAGTGTTTAAGGTTCCGAAAAAGATCAACAGGTCATGAAGAATTTAAGAGGTCAACTAGAAGAGACCAGAAGAATTGAAGAAACTTTATAATATCAAAAGAAATGTTTAGAAGCCAACATAGCAACACAAAAGGAAGAAATGGAAAAGAGAGAAAAGATGATGATGTATCATCTCAAGGAAAGAACCAATGACTTAAACCAACTTGAGGAAGAGTTTGGTCAAGAAGAGAGAAGACTGGAAGAAGAAATAATTACATTGAAAATCCAACTTGAAAAAGCAAAGAGAAAAGAAGAGGTCATGCAGTCTCAGATAATGAAGAAAGAAGAAGAGGTTGAGAATCTTGAAGAAGAAGTTGTCACACTAAGAGTCAAAATCGTCAAGCTCAACAAGAATGTTGAAGAGACATAAACATCCACACCAGTTGTAGAGAATGAAGAGAAGCACTCTACGTTGCTAGAAAAGAAGAATGAAGAAAACATAAAGAGTTATGCAGAAGTACTCAAAAGAAGGAATCATGGTCAACCATAATCTAAGAAAACTAATAAAGATACATCTTCAAGAAGACCATCCATGTTCAAGCCACAAAGAAGCTTCAATCATGATCATGATCAATCAAGACAGAAATTCAGAAGGAATACACCACAAAGAAGATCATTCACTCCCAGGTATGCAAATTTATTTTATGGTCATTGTTTTTATTGTACTAACTTTGGACATAAGGTTGCATATTGCAAGGATTATAAAAGAAATGTTCAAGCAAGAAATGCCTATGTGTCCCCACGTAACATTGAATGTTACAAATGTCATAACTATGGACACTTAGCTTGTGATTGTAGAAGCATGATTGATACTTCCATGAAAGAGAACACTGATATTAGATATAAAAAAGTATGGATAAGAAAGCAGGAAGAACAAGTAAACAAAGACCAGGTCCCAGAGATCGCAAGATTGACAATAAAATGAGATGAAGAAAAATCTACAGAGAAAAAGAAGGATGTCAAATGTATAAAGGTTTGGAAAATAAATGAAATAAATGAAGGACAAGTAAATAAGGAACAAGTTCAAGAGATTGTACTTTCAGGTATTGCAGTGAAAGATGAATCCATATATAGAAAGAAAGAATTCAGAGCTAAGAGAGATGATGAATCTACTAATTAAGATGATGATGAATACACATTAGAGTAGGAATTGTTTCAAGCCATCCAACTTAGAGACTCCTAGGTAATATGAATATTAGACAAGGGGAGTCTATGCGATAGCTATGACAGACCAAAGAACCATCCTTTGAGAAACTTGCAGATTTTGAGAAGATAGATCCAGAGAAGTTAGTTAGCAGAAGTACAACTTGATAGATTAATCAATACTTCATGATAGTATAGTGATAAATGGTTCAGCATTATGGACAATTGTGCAAGTAGAGTCTTGGACACTATGGAAAAAGATGGATTTTTAAGAATACTTAGCAGGTTTGGATAGATATATGAAAGTGGACAAGAGCATGGTACTCACTGGATAATATCTACAATAGGCAGGGTTCAGAAAAGGAAGTGCATACAACAACCTCTACATCAAGGTAACTCAAGATAGTATTTTATTAATTGAAGTTTATGTTGATGATATTATTTTTGGAAGTACTGATGATAGGTTAAGCCAGAAATTTGCAAAGGACATGCATAATGAATTTGAATTTGGAGAACTATCCTTCTTTTCGGGTCTTCAGATAAGTCAAAGCAACCAAGGAATTTTTATTTCTCAAACCAAGTATATCAGAGAAATGCTAAAGAGGTTCGGAATGGAAGATTGCAAACCAGTTATCACTCCCATGCAAACCAGTTGCAAGTTGAAAAAAGATGATGATTCAAAGTCTACAGATCAGAGTAATACAGGTCAATGATTGGTAGCCTACTATATGTGACAACATCCATACCAGATGTAATGCAGGCAGTTGGACAGGTGGAACGATTTCAAGCAACACCAAAGGAATCACATGTATTAGCAGTGAAGAGGATTTTTAGATATCTCAAATGAATAGAAGAGTTTGGATTATGGTATCCAAAAGGAAAGGATCTATCACTTATTGCATACACAGATGTAGATTGGGCAGGTTGCATTGATGACTGATGAAGCACCAATGGAGCAACGTCCTACTTGGGTGAGTGTTTAGTATCACAAATAAGAAAGAAACAATCATCAATATCTTTATCTACAGCCAAGGCAGAGTATATTGCAACAAAATCATGTTGTACACAGGTTCTATGGATGAAACAAACTTTGACATATATACAGATTGAGTATGATGAGCCCATTCCAATCTATTGTGATAATACAAGCGCCATCAATATCTCAAATAACCCAATGATGCACTCCAAGACGAAGCACATTCCTATCAAGTATCACTTTCTATGGGAATAGGTTGCAGAGAATAACATTAGAGTTGAATATGTGGGAACAAAAGAACAAGTGGCAGACATATTTACAAAACCACTTCCATGGGAAGCCTTTGAGTATCTTCGCTAGAGACTAGGAGTAATGTCTACTCCAAAATGAATGCTTTTAAATGCTTATCTTATATGTATTATATGTACATGAGGAACCACCATAAATAATACAATTCAGGTTGGGAGATTAGTTTCCGGAAGAGTTCAGTCAGGGGAAGTATCCCCAAGGACAGTTCAGTTAGGGGGAGCAGCCCCAGATGGAAAGATACCTTTTCCATTGATGACAAAGGGGGAGAGATTTATTAGATGCAGGATAGAAATGCTTGGAGAGAGAGAACAGAGGCATGTAGACAGGGGGAGCAGCCCAAGGAGAGTTCATTCAGGGGGAGCAACCCCAAAGGGAGATACCCTTTGCCATTGATGTCAAAGGGGGAGAGATAGAAACATTGATGAGGAGTATAAGCATGAATGCTATCATGACTAAGTGTTTCCATCAATGTTGTCATGACTAAGTGTTGCCATCAATGCCAAAGGGGGAGATTGTTAGACAATTGGCTTAGGTTGATGGATAGTTGGTATGGATTGTTAGTTTTCATTGATGTCAACCATTGGAGAGTGATATTGTAGATTGATGTCAACCCTTGAAGAAAGTCCAGTAGTGAATTTCGGTAGCACAAAAGTTTTAGTAATGGACCCAAGTTTGTTTGATGTATAATGGTATGAGTTTTGATATATTTGCAGGTAAGACTATTCTAGATGGATAGTACATGTCATGCCATTTCTGGTGGTATGTGGAACGACACATAAATCCTCATGGTTTGAGAATTATGGCCTTACGAATTTGGAGGACCCTCTTATGTTGGCTTGAAGCCCCAAAAGGTCAAAGAAGTCAAAGTGCTTGAAAAGAAGAAATTATTTAAATAATAAAGTGAAGTGACAAAGTAAAAAATGATTATTTAAATAATAAAGTGAAGTGACAAATTCAAAGAGGATTATTTAAATAATAAAGTGAAGTGACAAAGTTAAAGAGGATTATTTAAATAATAAAGTGAAGTGACAAAGTCAAAGAGGATTATTTAAATAATAAAGTGAAGTGACAAAGTCAAAGAGGATTATTTAAATAATAAAGTGAAGTGACAAAGTCAAGGAGGATTATTTAAATAATAAAGTAAATGAAGAACTTTCTAATTATAGAAAGTGGTTATAAGTGGGCTAGCCCTAAAATAAGGAAATTGGGTTAAGATGGTTAAAAGGTAACCCCTTGAGGAAGCTACATGAAAGTATACATAAGAGGCAAGGCTCTCTCATTTTAATAACACTTGAACATATTGAATATTTGCAGGTGACTAAGGTAACCAAAGGATATCTAAGTTGAATTTTAGAGGGAAGGTGAAGTAAAGAAGGTCGAAATTCAAGGGAGGACAAATTATTTTGATGATGCTTTCTAAGGTATGTTATTTACAGGTCATCTCACCATTTTCGCAATAAATTGTTTTCTAGAATGATTCAGACCATGAAATTGGGAGGCCATTGAGGAAACATATCCAAGTAGTTGTGGTATGAATTTCAACTTGTGTTTCATTGTAATTTTGGAGTTACACTCCGTGGAAAATAGGGTTTGTGGCTAGTCCTGAAACTAGTCTAAAACAAGTGTTTCAGGTAAAAACGTCATAACTTATTCATAATAGATCCAAATTAAGTAATACGAAATGTATTGGTTAGAGTACAATTTATAGTATTCTGGGTAAAACTTTTAGATCCATACAACAAATATTCTGTGTGGGGCACGCTCTACAAGTTCGCTCTCTAGAATAAGCCATAATTCAACAATGTATGCCATTTTTTCTATAACTCCTTTTTTGAGAGGTTCCAAGTAGTGACACTTGGAGGAATTGTATAAAACACACTGAAGAACATTGTGTACTATTTTCAGATCTTTATTCAATGCATGTACATAGTTACGATTATTTCAAGTTAGGGTTGTTGACTAATCCAAAACTAGTCATGTGAGACTAAAGTAAAGTTTGATGAAAATGCTAGTCTCTTGTTGTTAAAGTTAATGAAGGTTTGCAAGTATGTGATCATATACACCAGGTCTATTATAGACTTACAAATCAGATTTGGATGATGAAATTGATGAGATATTTTTGCTAAGGTACATGTTGGGTACATGGTTGAGACAAGTAGTTGATGAGTTGGCACATACATGAGGTGTATAGTTGATGATGTTGGTACATCTTGATGAGTCATATTTGATGAGTAGTTGATACATGATTGGTACATACTTGGTACATGGTTGAAGGAACTTGTTAGTATTATTGTTGATGCATGGTTTATGGATGATGTAGCATACTTGTATTGGTATATTATTAGAAGCACATATTGATCTTGGTGATGATTATGAGTTCTTGTGTTATGCTTGGTTGATGCACATCTTTGAGATTTTTCTTGGTGAGTAGATCTTATTTGGTTGATAATATTGATGAGACATGTTTTTGTGATAGGTTGTTTGGAAAAGTTGTTGTGATAGGTTATTCGTACAGGTTTGGTGCATGATTGATGAACTTATTCATGGTATACAAGTTGAGGTACAAGTTGGTGCATGGTTGATGCACTTTTTTATGGTACATGTTGATTACAATTTGTTTGGTACAGGTTGGTGCATGGTTGATGTAATGGCTGAATTAATTTAGGCAACCATTAATTTATAACACAACAGTAAAATTAAAAAGTTACTTCATTAAACACATTCGCACATAAATTCTTCATAGTAATAAAATTTAATAACAAATTAATACAAAACAATGCATAATTCTTGGTAAATACCTGAACCTGATGCTATCAACCTGTGTTTGCCCACCTCTTGCTTCCTTCCCACTTCTGCAAAACACTACCCAAAACCGTCCTCCCTGCCAACTAGGTAGCTCCCTAGCCCCAGGATATCAACGGATATCCTGGCCCTTCGTGCCCAAAACCCCCAGCAACTCCGGTGCACTGTATTACTATCACTCATGAATTTTCCACTTCTTCTCTGCAATACTCCCAGCTCCCAAAATCCCTGGCCAACTCTCGTAGAATCCCTCCTGTCCAACTCCTTCCCTTCCTTATCCCTCCTTCACCGACACTCCTCCCCCATTAACTCCCTACCTAACCTATTTATTACCCTTATCCATTCCCATTAATTCTTTTATCTTCTCGAGATTGATATGTTATCCCTTGTTGTATATGCAACCATTTTATAATATATACCATTAATCTATTAAATCCATCACGTAAGTTATTAAATGTAGTTTGTAGTTAAATTATTAATTAATTAATTACAATTATATCCTTTAATTAATTATTAACTCACTTAATTAATATCATTAAATCATCTTTGTTTAATTAATACCTTGTTAGCACAATTAATCCCCTAATTAGTTTTACTTATAATTTCTTAAACATTTATCCAATTAGGGTCATTATAGTTGATGCACTTGTTTATGGTACACGTTGATTATAGGTTGAGGTACAAGTTGATGCATGGTTGATGCATGGTTCAGGTTATTGGTATAGGTTGTTTGGTGCAAGTTTATTGGTACAAGTTTACAATAGTATATCTCACAGTGATAGTGTGACATTGGTTCCATCATTATACTTATATACCAGGGCAGTTAGACGGGGCAAGGACAGATGGTTGTAGCCACCTTTCGGTTGTAGCCGAAGAATATAGGGGGTAGTAGTGTCCTTCTGGTTGTAGCCAAAGAATTGGGGAGTTGGAGCTTCCCTCAGGTTGTAGCTTGAGAAACTAGGGGGTTAGAGCCTGCTTCTAGTTGCAGTTGAAAAACAAAGGAAGTTGTTGCTTCCAATGAATGTAATTCTTAAAGACATATAAGAAAAAGAATTCTGTGGTTTTCTCCCACTTTGGGTTTCCATGTAAAACACTGGTTTACTATGTATGTGTGTGATTTCTCATTTGTTCATTGTTTATTTACTCTGCAACTATTGGATGATAATGCTACATTGATATAACACTTGCATTTTATGGTGAAAAACGATTACATTGGTTTATTACTGATTCACCCCGCCTCTCAGTAATCCAACAGAGTTTTCCTAATTTATTCATATAGCTTACTTTCCTCTTTGATTCAAGGCCTTTTACTTGGATACTATTTATTTAAATGGAAATTTAGTCTTCTGTATCTCAAACATGTAATTCACATTTCAATCTAATCCACATATCGAATTCAAATTTTAATCAAATGCACATTAATGATGATAATCTATATGCACAGTAACAGGTAAAGACAATTACAATTATAGTATCAGACAAACTTCAAAGCAATTCCTACAATGAATGCAAGTGGAGTAAACAAGTAGGTTCAAGGCAATTTAAAAAAATCTTCTCCCATGTAAAGGTCATATTTAAAAATATAAAACCCACCATTGGTGAGGTTATCAGCATCGATGCTTTCAATCCATAAACCAAAAAAATAAGTTTTGTCCATTTTAAAAGATGATGAAAAACTATCTTGACCAAAACACATGCTGTACTCACTATCCAAAATGAGGGTCAATATGATGCTAAACAAATTCCATGAAATCATGTATAATGTGTTTATCACCTGCTTTATGAAATTACTAAGGACTTGAAGGAGGAATGTTCATAATTATAAAAATGGAAACTCTTTTTTCCTTTGGGAGTCATTCAAAGACTTATATAAATATTGTATTTGGATTTACATTATTACATAGGCCCTGAAATCCATTGAAATAAGAGTAATAATCTAATTTCATCACTATATTCTTCTCTTCAACATACAATTGAGGGTTTCTTCTTCATGTAGAGAGATCACATTCTCTTGGTTATATTTTGTCCTAGAATCCTTACTCGATGCTTGTGAACACTCTATCCAAATGATAAAACACAAGGAAAGTTGATCTCAGTCTCCCTGGGTAGTCAATTTAAAAATCAATAGGTATCAACCAAATAATTTGAACTATATTATACCAAGTCTCAAGGGGGGGAAATTTTATTGAAGAGGGGCCAAAAAAATAACAACCCTCTTGATACACACATCAATCAAGACCTAGTTTTTGATAGACATGCAACATCCATGATTGTAACCAAATGGGTCCACATAATTATAGAGTTGTGTCGTCATTACACACAGTGCTGATTACCCATCCCTCACTTATTCCCATACTAAACTATTATAGCACAACTCCATACACGTACCCAAATAACATATACATACTCAATATAAACTCATTATACATACCCAAACAACAACTCCTTATGCACACCCAAAAAACAACCCAAATAATATACATTACCCAAGCAACAACTCCTTATACATATATGAACAAAAAACATGCTACTATCCCCATAAACATGATGTTTGATTTCAATGAGGGAGTGCTATCTCCACTTAAGCAAGGGGGAATCCATTCTATTTTTCTCAGAGAAGACAAAGATTTGGAGAGTTAGGACATCCCTTTAATCCAAAATAGCAAAGTATTCACAACTATTCTAAAATTAAAAAAACATGCTACTCATATTTATTATAAAATTCAACACTTTAAGATGCCACTCATAATTGTTATAAAATTAAACAAAATAGGTCACTCACAATCATTAATTATGATATTAACGAACATATTTGTTTTCTCATTAGAAAATCATGAAATCCAAAACTTTGGGCTAGCTATATTATAATCTCCAATATTGGGACAAGACATATTGTAATATATTCCATTATCGAACTGTATATCGCTTTATCCTTGCCAATATTGCAAGTACATTCTCATTCATCGTCTCTACTAAGAAAGCATCAGGCACAAGGCATAAGCCCAATACCAATGAAACATGATATAATAATTAGATTAATGTGTTTGTTGTGTATATCTCCAATAGATGAGGGATTGGTAATGTCATGTGTTGGGCATGGAAAAATTCTCAAAGAGAATGTGACATATTGTAGGGAAACACAAATCTTTGTAGGGATTCTTTTTTTTCACTAGATAGATAGCATGCCTTGGCCACCTATGATTTTTTTTTTATCAAATATACTTCAATACTTTGTAAAAATCAAAATACTTCTATCCATACATGCTAGAGGGTCAAATGCTTGATTAACTAACGTAAATTTTTGTGGGACTAATAAGAACCAACATTCCTCATAAAGTCAAATAGATGGAGCAATGGACTGTCACTTATGGAGCAATGACTAGTGAAGGCAATGAGGTTACAATGAAAATTTCCATTTCTACTAAGAAACAAACTAAACTCACATGCATGGAAACCCAAACCCAAATGCAAGAAAATCCAATCATAAAAACCGTTTGAATCTATAAAACAAAGACTAAACATATCTATTATGTTGAAAAACAAGAGAGGTTTAAAATTTTGGTAGGAATAAATTCTTCGAAAAAAAATTACGTTGCCATCGGTTCTTCCTTTGCCAGTAGAAAAAAACTTTTCACAGCTCCATGACCAAATCCTCCATGTTTTTCCTACATCAACAACCATATAAAAAAATTAGAAAACATCAAAAAACAAAAGGATAATAGGTTACAAAGGATAACTTATTGGAACATGGTATCAATGCACCTTTGGTTCAATCATTGCAACAGAGAATAAATAATCCTATCTCCACATTGTTGATAGTTTCTTGCATTCCATTGTTCCAATCCACATACCATCACCCACTGGAATGAATACTTTGTGATTTCCTTCTGCAACTATATAGGTTTATTGGATGGCCAACCACCATGATAAGGGAAACAAAATAATGCACTTAGATGAGGGAGAATGATCAGAATAGAGGAAATATTCATGAACTATTCATAGAATGTAAGTTTAAGCACATGGATGGGGAGACATAAATGTGAGGAGGTGCCAATAATAGAGTTATTATGATAAATATTAGGTCCATGATTGAAGGGTTCTAGGGTGGAGATACCAAGCACGCTTTGGTACCCATAAGAAACACTAGGGGAAATGAGTAGGTTTGAGAAACATGGAAAAGGGAAGTGATAAAAAAGAGATTTGAATGTGTAGTGAAATCCTCACATACCTCCGCATATGAAACCATCTACCTAGTGGGTGTTGTATGTCATGTGGATTGGTCCACATGGAAAATTAGGAGGGGTTTCTAAGGGTGGACCACTACCAACCTCCCTCTCCTATATAGAAGGTTTCCTTGGCAAGGCCTTTCTAACCTATTTCATGACATAAGAATCATCTTGCTAAACTCACTCATGCAAATAGTTCACCTTTACAAATATGCCTAACATATTTTTACGTGTCACGTTACTAAGTTTAGGCATGTCAAGCATCTTTTTAAGTATCTTAACTATTAGGAATAAGATAAAAAGGAAATAATAATAAAACAAATCAAAATGAATGCAGAAATAAAACACATAAGAACACAATACAAGACAGACACCAATATATGTGGTTCACCTGATATGGGCTACGTCCATAGAGAAACAACTAGTTCTTCCTTTATTTCATCCAAAAAAATGAAGGGATAATACCTATAACACATCCTATGAAACCTCCTCTTCACTCTTTCATTGTATCCTCTCTTAGACACACTACATTCTCTTACCATACACAAACAAAATACAATGCCCTCTTTATAAAAAGGGTTTCCTTCTAGAGAAAAAAAGTACCAACATAATCTCTACAGTCAGACCTATGACCTAATTATGAATGGTCCATATTGACTATGAAATTACAATATAATATATAAGATCCTGCAACATCCAAAATCCCTAATCCATTGATTTGAAAATTGTGTGCCAAAAACCGCCCAAAAATGGATGCAAAAAACTGCCCCAAAATTTTTTCTTGGGGTCTTCACCCCCCTATGCCCCCCCAATCATGCCCAACACAACATAATAATGAGTGGGGTTAATCAATAAAGGAATATAACATAAAAAACACACCATATACTAGGATCCAAATATGGATGAAACAACACCTATGAATCAGGAAGATAATCATTCTCCACTACCAACAATATCCCACTTGGAAACTAATCACAACAACTCCACTGTTACTTCACTTTTTGTTCTATGCTCCAAATTTGGACCTCACAAGTTTCTCATCTTAACCATCATGCTTAAAGGCCAACTAAAATTGAGTAGGAACCCAATTTCTCCCTATTTATTGTCTTTGTTAACATATTTGCAGAATTTTGGATAGTGTGTATCTTTTCCAACTTCAACCGTCCATATTCCAAAAATGATCATATGAAATGGTAAATGAGATGTATATATTTAGTCCTAAAATGGAAGGTTGATTTCTATGCAAGATGAATGACACTCTGGATTTCATGACATAACATACTATTCTCCTACTTCTTTCCTGATTCCTCCATAATTCTCTGTAGCCGAATCATCTCTTTACCAACCTTTGTAGAAAAAAGATACTCTACTTCTATTGTTAAAAGTGCAACAATATTCTTCAATTTCAAAATCCAACTTACTACTGTTCCATCTATAGTAAAAACATACCCTGTGGTGCTCCTCCTGCTATCTATATCACCTACCATATTTGAATCAACATATCCTTGTAGAACAATGTTTGAACCTCCAAAACATAATGTTTGAGTAGTAGTACCTCTCAAATACCTGAGAATTCACTTCATTTCCTTCTAATTTTCTTTACCTGTATGTTTCATATACCTTCTAACAACTCCCAGTGCATGTGCAATATATGGCCTTGTCCACACCATCACATACACCAAGATGCCAACTACCGATGAGTATGGAACCTTGGAAATGTAGTCTATCTTCTTCTGTGTCTTGGGACACATCTAGTTAGTCAGTTTTAAATGGCTATTCAAATGTGTACTAACTGGTTTTTCATCTTGCATTTTAAATCTTTCCAACACCTTCTCTATGTATTCACCCCGAAACAATGTTAATTTGTGATTTTTCTTGTCTCGTTTTATTCTCATACCAAGTATTTTTTTTGCAGCATCCAAATCCTTCTATGAAAATAAATTAGATAATTTTCTTTTGAGAACATTTGTATCCTACATGTTAGACCCTACAATAAGCATGTTGTCTAATTACAATAACAAGATAATATAGCTTCCATTATTTAGTCTCTTAAAAAGAACACAATGGTTAGAATGACATCTATTATAACCTTGCTTTGTCATAAACCTATCAAATTTCAAATACCACCGCCTTGGAGCTTGCTTCATGACATACAAACTCTTCTTCAACTTGCATGCTAATTTCTCCTTCCCTTTGACCTCATACCCCTGTGGTTGCTGTATATAAATATGTTTCTCCAAATCCCCATGGAGAAAATATGTCTTTACATCTAATTGTTCAAGATGAAAATAATCTACTACCAACTTAAAATAGTTCTAATTGAAGTCATTTTAACAATAGGAGAAATTATTTCATCAAAATCTATACCTTTCTTCTATGCAAACCTCTTTACAACAAGTTTTTCCTTGTACCTCTTCTTGCCTCCATCTTCTTCCTTCAACTTGTAAACCCATTTATTCTACAATGCTCTTTTAGCTGCAGGAAATTGAACCAAGTCCCAGGTCTGGTTATGTAACAAAGAGTCCATCTCCTCTTAATGCCTTGCTCCCACTTATTTTTGGTTTCTACCTACATTGCTTCTTCATATCTTTCTAGTTTACCAAAATCAATCAACACTAAATAATACATTGAAGGAAAGTATCGTTCAAGGGGTCTACTTAACCCAATAGATATTCTAACAACACTTGTAGGAGTTTGAGGTAATTGCTATTGTTTTTGAACACTTTAATTTTCTGACACCTTTGGAATTCGATTTTCTATGATTTCATTAAGCACTATGTATTCTATGTTTTCCTTTTCCTGTTTCTTTCCTTGTAACTGATATTTTTACATGTGTATTTTGTGTTTTCCTTTTCCCATTTCTTTCTCTACAACTGATCGTACATGAATTTCTCATTGAATACCACTTCTCTACTCCTAAAGATTTTGTGATTTTGATTATCCCATAAGGTATAACCAAAATCATAAACTCCATATCCAATAAAAGTACACTTCTTGGATTTTTCCTCAAGTTTTGTTCTATTTTCTCTATCAATATGGACAAATGCTTCACAACTGAAAGTCTTCAGAAATGAGTAGTTTAACTTTTTACTTGTCCATGCCTCTTATGGAATTCCACCATCCAAGGAACTTAAGGCCCTCTATTTATTAAGTAAACACTAATATCCATAGCTTCTACCAAAAAATGTAAGGAATATCCTGCATGCAATCTTTCCTCTCTCCCTTTGTCATCCCCTATTCTCCACAGTCAAAGCATCACCTAATGTCTCACCTATTATTTTCCATCACATTTCCTCACTAAGGATAACACCAACAACATCATCAAACTTTAAAGTGTTCGAACCAGGGACATAATTAGTCACAACCATGGCCAAGCCATTCTAGTTTTCTGGCAATGAGCACAAAATCAAAAGAGCCCTAACCTCATCATGAAAGTTTACTCCTATAGAACTTAACTCATTGGTAACCATATTAAACTCATTTAAATGATCTACAACAAACCCACCTTTTGACATCTTCATATTAAATAAACTCTTAATAATAAATTCCTTGTTGGAGGTTGATGGTTTTCACATAGTTTAGATAATGCTTTCATTATATATTTTGTTGTATTTTCTTTTGAAATGTTGAAAGCCATCGATGATGTCTGGCATAACTGTATTGTTCCTAGCTCCTTTCCGTCAATATCTTCCTATTCTTCATCCTTCATACTCACCAAATTCTTTACTAATCTACCCAATGGTAAGACAAGATTCTTTTGATATAGATAATCCTCCATTTGCATCTTTCATAGTTAGTAGTTTTGGCCGTTAGAATTCTCGACCCTAAACTTTCCTTCTTCCTCCATTGCTCCCACTCGAACCATGAACCCTCCTTTCTTGTGATTTTATCAACCAAATAGACCTTTGGCTCTGATACTGGTTGCTAGGAATAGGATCACTGAGCAATAATAATAAAACAAATCAAAATAAATGCAAAAATAGAACACAAAAAAACACAATACAAGAGAGACACCAATATACGTTTACCTGATATGGGATATTTCCACATAGAAACAACCACTCCTTCCTTTATTCCATCTAGAAACATGAAGGGATAACACTTGCAACACATCTGCTACAACCTCCATTTCACTATACCATAGTCTCATCTCTTAGACAGACTACAATACCTCACCATACATATCCACAATACAATGCCCTCTTTAAAAACAAGGGTTGACAACCTTCTATGGAAAAAAAGTGACAACATAACCTCTACCGTCAGATCTATGACCTAATAATGAACAATCCAAATTGAATATGAAATTAAAATATAATATATAGGATCCCACAACATCCAAAATCTCTAATCCATTGACATGGATTATATTACAACCTTAATTCCTTAATCAAAATTAGAAAACCATAGGATGGAAAATCGTGTGCCAAAACTGCCCAAAACAGATGAAAAAACCACCCCAAAATGTTTTGCGAAAGGGCTTTGCCCCTGAAATTTAGATAGGGGGGTTGTTGTCCCTCTTGTGATCCCCTCGCCCTAGTTGTCATAATGTAACAACACATTGGGTTAAACATGGAAATAATATAACAAAAAACCCCACTAGGGATTGGGATCCAAACACAGATGAAACACAACCTTTGAATTAGGAAGATAATCATGCTCCATAACCAACAATAACACAAAGTTTGACAAGATAAAAAAATTTGTGCTTAACATTATAATGAAACTAAGTTTAGGTATTCCAAGCATCTTTTTAAGTATCATGACACTAACTTTGAGAAGTTCAAATATTTTATGCTTAGCATTATAATTCAAGACATCATTTCCCAAGCTTCCTGAATCAATATGGTAAACCAAAAAAACTATTAATATTATATCTATTATAATTAATGAGATATAAGAGAATCTAAAAAATGTTCTTGGTGAATCATTGGCCACACACGTGATGAAATTCATGTTTACCTTAACAAGTACACTTTACTGATCAAAGCATTATGTAGAATCATGTGATGTCATATATCAAATTGGGTTCTTAAGTTTTTTTAACATTAAAAGAAACTTACCTGCAATGCCATGACCATGACTTACATAATTTGATGTTATATATATATATATATATAT
>JASDQU010106266.1:179863-196604 GCA_032191745.1 Picea mariana
TTGGGTTATGATTTTGAAATCGTCTATAAAAAGGGGAAGCAAAATGTTGTGGCAGATGCACTCTCAAGAAAGGATGAAGATGTTGAGGCCTTTCTCTGTGCTATCTCGATCATCCAACCTGATTGGATAATAGAAGCAAGGGATGAATGGAAGAATGAGGAAAAAGTGTGGACTCTCATTGAAAGGTTGCAGCAGGATTCTGGTGCATCAGATACATTTACATGGAAAAATGATTCACTATGGTACAAAGATCGCTTATATTTATGTAATAACTCCCAACTCAAACAAAAGGTACTATTGGAATTTCACACCTCTCCAGTAGGAGGACACTCGAGATTTTTGAAAACCTACCATAGCGTCAAGAAGGGATTTTTTTGGGAGGAGGTTTCCATGGATTTCATCTCAAGGTTACCAAAGTTGGAAGGAAAGAGTGTCATCATGGTGATTGTTGATAGAATGACCAAGTACACACACTTTTGTGCACTCTCTCATCCCTTCAAAGCTAGTACAGTTTCCACCGCATTCATGGAGACAGTTCAAAAGCTACATGGCAGCCCAAAGATTATTGTAAGTGACAGAGATCCCATCTTCATTGGACATTTTTGGACATAATTATTTTCTTGTTTGGGTACTCAATTGGCTCATAGCTCATCCTAGCATCCTCAATCTGATGGACAAACTGAGATAGTGAACAAATGTCTGGAAGGATACCTTTGTTTCTTTTTCTCTGATAAACAAACACAATGGTTCAAATGGTTACGCTTGGCAGAATGGTGGTATAACACTTCCTTTCATACTGCAACAAAAATGACACCATTTATGGCACTTTATGGATACCACCCTCCTTCCATCACTTATTCTCTAAAAGAAAAATCTAAGGTTCAAGCAGTGGAAGATCACATCAAGAATCAACAACAAGTTCTCCAAATCTTAAAGGAAAACCTGACCATGGCACAAAATCGCATGAAACAACAAGCAGATCAACATCGTAGTGAAAGAAGTTTTGAAGTAGGGGATTGAGTATTTTTAAGACTACAACCATAAAAACAGATGTCCCTCAAGTAAGCCAAGAAGGATATTATCACCAAAGTACTATGGCCCTTATAAGGTTTTGCAAAAGATTGGTACTATGGCATACAAATTGGAGTTGCCTGCATCTTCACAAGTACACCCAGTTTTCCATGTTTCATGCTTAAAGAAGGTTATAGGCGATAAGATCCCAGTTCAAACTATATTGCCAGAACTTGACGATGAAGGAAAAATCATATTGGAGCCTAAAGCCATCACTGACACAAGAGTTCTCCAACTGAGGAATAGATCCATTTCAGAGTATCTCATTAAATGGAGGAAACTACCAGCTGAAGATTCCACTTGGGAAGATGAGTCTTTTATGCAGAAGCATCCAAAGTTACTCAAGCATTGTGGACAACACTTGTCTCAAGGGGAGGGGCATGTTAAGCCCTAATATTGGCTCATTACCCCTTAATTGGCACATATTAGATTAGTAATGTTATTTTATTTATGTCGGATTTAGGCCATTAGTTGTAATTATACCTCCTAGTCTCCTATATATACCAAGGAGATATTTTCATTTTGAATCATCTTGTACTTGAACATTTAAGTGGGGTAAAAGGAGGTTTCCTCCTCGAAGAGGCTTATTATCTGAAATTCTCTCTTTTTCAAGGCATTGAGTACTTTTTCTGAGGATTTTCTATGCTATATTGATATTTGGTTCTTAACATTCGACCCTTCATTTCCCTTTGAAGGGTATAAATTGAGCCATATACAAGCCCTGAAGAAGAGAGAAAAAGAGGAGAGAAAATACATTCTGGAGAAATTTCACCTCATATTGAGTCTACATCCCTTTATCCTTTCAGTTTGAACCTCTCTTGTGTTCAGGCCCCCAAGCTTTTCCTATTTTGTAAAGGAGGAACCCAAATAATCCTATAACTTATGATCTTTCATTATGGAGGGTTGAAGTGGTGAAGGCCTAGGTGGAGGGGCTTTGTTTCTTAGTTCCATTGAGTGCCTCTATAGAAAGTTGTCACATATGTATTTCTATTGAAAATATTAATAGAAATACTCTTTTCTCATCCAATTATATGTTACAAATATTTGTATTATTTTCCATGGGTAAATTTGTTATACATGTTAATGGACTATGTTTGTTTATATGATAACACCTCATATATTTTCATATGCTTGTGTATCTTGAATTTTGAGGACAAGTTACATGTTTCAAACATTGAATTGTGAGCTTGATAGTAGTCTCCTACGAACTCCCGAATGAGGTAGGCTACTAGCCTTTATTTTGTTGGCATTTCCACTTATCTAGCATACTTGAGATTATAGTTGATTTTTGGGTGTCATTTCGTCTGATGTGGTCTTACCCCAAGCCATAGAGATTTTTTTCTCATAACAAAATTGACAACTCCACTAGGGAGTTTCTCCCTTTTGGGGTTATTTGGTGATTTTTCTCTTTGCTTACTCTCTGTTTTCTTGGGTTTCTATGCCACTTGTTGCTTAACAACCTCTACATTGATTTACATCTGAGATGCTTGGCTTCTCTATTAATGTGGGTTTTACCTTGACAATCTATGTTTAGGGAACGTACATACACTTTTGTTCCCTGAACAGTCACGTACACCTTTTTCTAAACATTTTTGGTTCAATGTGGTGTTTTTTGGGTGCGTTTTGAGTGTTGTTGAGTCTTCTTGGGTCTTTGTCCTGTCTGTTGAGTGTCTACAGAGTGATAGGAAGTTGCACTATTGTGGAATTTTTGGGAAAAATAGTTTCTTGTATCTTTTTTCTCATCTTTAGTCCTTGTATATTGATATGAGTAGCAACTTCTTGGTGTCCTTCTTGGCTTGTCTTCTTTTGCTGGAAATAGGGTATGTTCAAGAGGTTGTTTCTTCGGTCTTTTCATTTTCATTTCTGTATATTGAAAATACAAAAAAATGTTTGTTTTTGAAATTCACTTAAAGTATTTGAACTTTTTTTTTAGATTGAATTAGTCTTGGAATCTTAAGAAATATTGCATTATCTTTAAAATTGAAGAGATTGCATCTTATGCATGTCATTTAGAAGCATGCCATTGCTATTGAAAAACAAGACTAGTATTCAACAATGTTTTTACATGTGCTTCTTTCATATACTGATTCATCACACCATTAGTTTCACGATCACACTTCTTTAGTAAGAAAAAGACACTTAAATTAAAACTCAATAATTAAAATTGATTAGAAATGATTTTATTTTCTAGGGTACACAAACAAGTTTAGGATTTAGAGCCTTGGAATAGGATTTTGTGAGTAAATTTCTCGAAGGCCATAAAATTCAACATTGGTGTCTATCCAGAGGTGAAACCCATTGTATAATTGGTGTCCTTGGGAGGATCCAATAACATGAGAGTTAAGCATGAGATCACGTGAAGTTGGTTGTAGAGATATCCTTATAATACCTTCCTAGCATCAGAGATATTTCTGGGGTGATATTCATATCTAGGGGTTTTGATTGTCCCTTTACCTTTGTGAGAGGTGGTGCTTTCGAGGCCTTAAGATTTTCTATCCTGCCCATACAATGGACCTAACCTGAGACTACTCACCCGGGCATTGACTATACCATGGTGACCTTAGTTTCCTGACCTAGGTATCCACATAAATTACTTACAAGGGTTATTCTATATGTACCCTGAGTCAGATAAGGATAGGAAAAAACAAAAAAAATCATGCAGGATTTTCTCTCTAGAGGGATATGACCGATTGCACTGTGAAGCCCCATGAGGGTCCTTATAACTGATTATGTCACCTCCACTCTATTGTTCGAGAGTAACATCCCCTCTTGGGAGAGGCATACCTTATTTAGTTTGGGAGGCCCCTTTTCATCCACCCTCTCTTGTTTTCATGTGTTGGATTCTAGTTTCATTTAGGAGTGTGCTATTTGTATATTAGTTGGCCTTAGGATTTCACATTGAGTCACAATTTTTGAGTCATCGTGGAGAGATACCCACCTCCCCGCTAGTCTTGTCGTCTCTTGAAACATGTGATATGGTCCTTATGTGACATGTCATGAACAATGCTTCAAACATGTCACTAGCCTTTGCCTATCATGTTGGGGGCAAGCAACCAGCCTCTACGAGTCATGATGGGAGAAAAAGTCCAGTCACTGAGAGTCATACTGGCACTAAGTCACTGACGTCTGCTAGTCATGTTGGATATGTGTTACCAACCTATGCTAGTCATGATAAGGGCAAGAAACCAACCTCTCCAAGTCATGACGGGAGAAAAAATCCATTCACTACTAGTCATATTGGCGTCATGTTACCAACCTCTGTGAGTCGTGTTAGATTCTAATCACCAAGCTCTGCGAGTCATGTTGGATTACAGTCACAAACCTCTATGAGTCATGTTGGAGACCTTCCAAAAACCTCTGCAAGTCACATTAAAGACAACCCACCAGTTATTGTAAGTCATGCTAGGGGTATTGATACTTTTTCTTCCATGTCAATCCATTCTGACAGGTAATGATCTTGAAATTGACATATAGGTCAGATTTTCCTCTTTATGCATTTTTTCATTATCTGTTTCTTGATTCATTCAGCCTTAGGATCGACCCTACTGAGTTGCAACAAAACACCTCTTTTTTTTTAGAAGTGTTATGGTTCATGTGGTAGAGCCTACCTTCCATGGGCATCCTAGCTTAGAATCCCTTTTGTATTCTGGTGCTCTTGCTGCAATATTTTCGTTAGGCTTGGGATTCTTATTTAGTCTCACCATGAAATTGTGTATGAACTTCATTCTTCATACTAAATCTCATTCTGATCACTACCTATGTGACTTGCTCTATTACGTGATGCTCATAACATCATACTAGAGTCTTAGTTAAGCTCTTTTCAGACTCCTTAAAATGAAAATATTTCTGAGTGATCTTGTCTCTTTCACACTCATTAAATGGATTTGAAAGAACATCTATTTCGGTGTAATTTTAACCCTTTTCCGAACCAAATAGACTAATTACGAAAAAGGAACACTCTAGTCACTAGTGGCTAGAAGAGTTCTCCTTGGTATTATTTTATGTTTTTTCGGGCCTAGGGGACTAAACCTATGAAAAAGAAAATTACTGGAAGTTTCTTTCTAGTGTTGAGTTGTAATTTCATTGTATCACCCTACGTGCAATTTTGAGCCTAATTTCAGCTCCCAATTTCTCTTTATAAGCCTATTTCCCAAACAATTCTCAACATTCACCAAGAAGTGCCCTCCATATATCCTTTGCATCTTGACACCCTTTACCCTCAGAGGAAAAAACAACCCGAGTGTCCATATCTCACATGTGTTCCCTTACATCACACATGAATCTGTTCCACTACATGGAACTTCTTGACTTTACCGTGACACTTGTTTCCTCTCTTGTATCATAACATTCTTTTGCATTTAAAAACAAAAAAAAGTAAGGGTGGGAAAATAATATTGTCTCTTATCAACAAAAATTGTGTCTCCTTTAAAAAGAGCACAATTTTTTGAGTCCATTCATCAAAGGTTTGGGTTTAGTGTGGCCTTAAAAAGCTCTACTCATTACTCAGAGTTAGTCTCCTTCGACTAGTTATTCTTCCAGTCCCTATCACTACAAGGAAAAGACCCTCTATCGGAGGTTATAGCGAAGGTTTTTAGTGTTTCAAAATTGACAAAAATTGTCAAAAAAACCTCCACAAAAACATTTGTTTTTGGTAGAGGATGTTTTTGTGGAGATTATAACAAAACTTTGTTATAATTAAAAAATATGGGCAAGCGGAGGTTGTAGCGTATTTTTTGTAGGCAGTGTGCTTCATGTTCTATACGCATCGATGCATTCTCAAACATAAAGAATTTGTGCCTACATTACACCAAAAACATCGGGTGAGTCCTAAAATATTGGGGCACCAGTGCGTTTATACAAAATAATGCCCCAATTCTTTAATAACAACAACGCACCAGTGGAATCTATGACCTGCAAGTACTGGGGTTGTACAAAAAAATATTGGGGCACCAGTAATATTATAATTAATAACGCACATGTGCCTTAATAAGAATAAGGAACCAAGCAAATCTATGATACCATGCACCGGTGTGTTAAAAAACAAAAACCACCAGTGCATGATATTCAGAACGCACCAAGACAGAAGAGTGATACAGAAGCACCAGTGCGTTTATTAATTAAACTTACTGATACATGTTTTTTATTATTAGAATTGTTGGTTAAAATAGGATTAAGATCGGTGTTGGTTCCTTGTATATCAGCATCGGTGCAAATGTAATTATGCCACTGGTGCATTTTATCTTGAAACACATTGGTTATTTTTATCATTAAACACACTAGTTGTCATTTTCTTTTTTTAGAAACATCAACCTATGACAGTGCACAATTATTATGATTTTTTAATTCCATTTTTCGTCAAAAAATTGACATATATCTTATAATAGTATTCATATAAATTAAATTTTGATTAGTGCATTTGGATATGATGTTTGGATTAATTTGTTATATCATCAGATTTTGCTTCTCTTCATTATAATATTTATTCATCCATATATTTAATCGGTGATGTAACATTTCACATCAACATTGGACAATGCAATAGAATAAAATAAAACATATTTTATTATATATGAATAATAGTCTCTTTGTCATACAAAATGGGTTGACACTTATTGGTAACCCCTTGTCTTTCAATTGGGACACTATGTCCATCACATTAAACAAAATGTCTGATTTTCGCAGACACTTATTTCAAAAAATACAACAACTTGCATTGATATCCAAATATATTGATCATCATTATTGGTTGGAACTGTTGTCAGTGCTCGAGCTACTTCCATGACTTAGGTTATTTGTTCGAATGTTTTGTTGAATGTCTTGATTGTTTTCCTCTTCTTCAAATGATTCTGTCTACAAAAATAAAAATGAATTGTAATGAGTGTATCTACAATGACGAGAATAATTAAAATTGAACTAAATAATATAAATGAATGTAAATTTAAAAGTGACATACCATGGCAAGAATCGATTCCCGAATGATACACATTTTTTCAAAACCAAATCTCATGCCTTCTATCAACAACTCTTATGTTGGCGCATTTCCATACTTTGTTTCTTGCAAGTTTTATACCCCATCATAAATCATAGATTTAATATTTTTTTTTTGTTCTATTAATTATAAAATGAGAGAAGTTAAACAACATAAGATACTTACAAATTCCACAAGTAATTTTTGATATGCTAACATACACTCACAACCCTTACTTAACCCAATGTCAATCAATTCTTACAATGGATCTTCTTTTTATGTTAGCACCTGTTTGAAGACATTCAAGGATGGCTACTATAAAACAAATTAAAATATACAAAACTTAAATCTTAAGTTAATGTTATAAGGAAATAACAATTACTCACAAACTTTGCTATCAACCCTTTTCTTCCTTGTTGTCCTGTTTATGTGTTGAATGGGTTCCATTTTGTTTTCTTTTATGCAAAAAAATACTTGAAAATTAATATTTAATGTTAAATTATTTATTTATATGTACCTAATAGAAAATTTCAATGGTTTCACACATTTGAAGAACGTTGTTGTTGAGATGGATCCTCGTGCGATGCAACTATGCCCATTTCTTTTATGATCTCCTTGTATATTTTTTTGGACATTCGTATTGACATATTTTGGATATCAACTCATTGATCCTTTGGGATTTTCATAATCTTCCCGAAAAAAGTAACATGACATTAAACTATTTTTATATTGATATATGAAAAAAAATATAACAAAATTGATATTAATAAAGGAATGGTTTACAGTAATATATACATATTCTAGAAAAACATTTTTAGGAATATTACTTTTTGAATGATTCTTTTTTTCTGTTTTTATGCTTTTGCTATTGCAAGTCTGACATGTCTCATTGACCATTTCTCTAGAAATGCTTCTTGTAGTTTAGATATAACCTGGTTCTTGGAACCATTGGATTGATTTCTATATTGTAAGTGGAAAGTAAGCCTATATGTTCGTTCCACTATATCCCTCATAGTTTTGTAAAAGTTTTCCCCCCTTTCATTAACCTCCAACACCACTCCAGATGAGCTAAGGACCAATTCATCATCATTTTCATCTTCTATAATTTTTATTTTCTTAGGACGACATTCCGTTCCTTCGTTGTTGTTCCCTGTAGAATAGTAAACATATGTGAATTAATATATTGTTTGAAACATGTTATCTAATATTTTTAAGTATATTATTAATGAAAATTAAAAAAAGAACTCATATTGAATAGAATTTTTTCATTCACCTGATTCTTCCTTTTGCAATTTTTCCATCAAGCTTTTACGCTCTTCTGCACCTAGATCACAAATAATCTGATCGAGCTTCCTCATTTTATGGCTCTGCAGGACACACACTAACCAATACATATTAGTTAAACTTACATATAGTTCAAACATATTAATTTTGTATAGAATTTACACAAAACTTGTCTTTTTAACATATTAGTTTTGTATATAATTTACAAAAAACTTGCCTTCTTTTTTTTCCTTTTTGGATGTGTTATCATTGTGTCGATCCAAATTTTTGTTACTTGAACTATTCTCACACATTTTTTTGATCAATATTTATCCTGTACCATTCAATACAAAAGCTATTAAATATATTTTATAAATAAATCACATAATTTTCTGCAAAAAAAAAGTTTCCAGTGCGCTTTCATAATATAAAAGCACCCGTGCGTTCCATATACGAAACACACTGATATAAAAAAATAGATTAAAAAAAAAGCTATAAATTACAACAATGTGATATGTATTGTTATCAACACCGCTCCAATAGAAAAAAAATGAAAATACAAAATACCATGAACTAATAAAATTACACATCGATGAACATTTTTTTTTAATTATGTTGTAGCATTACCAATGCATTTTATTCTCAAGCGCACAAGTGCATTAGATTCAATCAGGCGCACCAATTACCTGAAACCAGTAAAAAAAAAACGTGATAGGGTCGAGAGGGTTTGGATCCAATGCATTAGATGTCAAAACACTTTTTATATGGAAAAATAAACCCATTAAATCTAAAATTCCTCAAACGAAAAGTTATATTTATGAAGTGATAGGGGGAGTTAAACCCTAAAGTGAAATTTTGCAGTCACATAAGCAAGAAGAAGCAAGAGTTTAAGGTAACTATGATTTTTTTTTATTTTTTTTCTTCAGAATTTTAATTAAATCTAAATAGAGATACAAATTGTAATTTTTTTTTTATTAAAATCAACAATAACATTTAAAATTTTTACTATGCAAGGTTTTGAGTGAATCACAAACCCTTCAAATTATGATTTTCTGAATAATTTTGTTGCTCCAAAAGGGTTTTGAGTGAATCACCATACCCTTTAAATTATGATCTTCTGAATAAGTCTCTTGTTCCAAAGTATTGATCTGCTACTCCACAATGCTCCCATGCATGTCTCTCTTGCAAATCTCTCCCCTATAAATTTTGGAAAAATATTAAAATACTAAATAACTTAATACCCAAGAAATATTTTATGAAAAGATTTTTAAATGAGTCACCATAACCTTCAAATTCTGATCTTCTGAATAATCCTATTGTTCTAAAGTATTATGTTGCTCCATAGTGCTCTTCAATATGACTCTCTTGCAAATATCTTCACTGTAAATTTTGGTAAAATAATGAAACAATGAATATATTTTTACTTTTTAAATGACTTTATGAAATTGGATTTTAAATTCCTACTCATTTTTCAATTGTAAAAAAACAAATTCACAGTTTTTTTAAAGTTTTTGAAACCCTGGTGTGTCTATTAATATAACACACCGAAACGTTTCTATATAAAACACATCGGTGTGCTTAAATTTTTTGGAGCACCGATATCATACAATTCTTTTTTATTTATTTACGAAGCAGTGCGACTTGTAAATAAACACCCTGGTGATTTATATTATTATATATGCATCGATGTGTGTTGTTTAAATAGGTTCATTGTTATGCTTTCGAAGTTATCTTATTTTTTATTTGCACACAAAAGTAGTATATTCATCTTAAATTATGTTTTAGGATGCATCCACATGACTTGCAGTGCTTCATAGTATACATTTTCCACTTAAAGTCACCTTGTTCTTACCTACCTATAATCTTCTGTTGCACCCCACTATAATGCCAAATCGAGAGAAGGCTGCAATAAGAGCACAAATCAAAGAGGAAGCATACCAAGAATGGTTGAATCAACCACTTATTCAATTCCCACTATGTCCAGATTCACTGATTAAGAATGACTACAACAATAGTATTTCTTCACAAGTTGGCAATGGAGTCAATGAAATAGAGGTTGGTATGGATGATTATTTATGGGATACAATTTCCATGGAGACAATGTTGTTAGATGAATTCCAGAATGATGAGCGAGGGGATGATGCTCATATCAATGATACCTTATTAGAAATTCTGAAATCTTCTTCCACCACCCCTTTCTTTGGACCTAGCCAGTCAAAGTCTACCTAGCTGGGGACAACAATGTTACTGTACAACTCGAAAGAAAATTTTGGCATGTCAAACACATGATTCTCAATAATATTGAGGTAACTTACCATCATTAAGTTCTTTATAATTTGAGAAGTCCTGTCACACAATCAACATTAAAAATGATCAATTTTATGAAGTTTAAATGACATTGTACATTTCTATTTCCCACTAATTTCAGGTTATTCAAAGATAAGGTTCTTCCAAGTGATAATGTCTTTCCCGATAGCTGCGAAGAGGCAAAGCATATGTTGAAAATATTGGGTGTTGAGTACATATCATATCATGCATGTCCGAATGATTGTATTCTATATAGAGGAGAATATGCAGACAAAGAGATATGTATGAAATGTGGGCATGAAATATATCATAAATCAAATAAAAAGGGTAAATCACATGGTCCTCCTCATAAGATATTGAGGCACATTCTTATAATCCCAAGGATTCAAAGGATATTTCATTGCAAAGAATTAGCTATGTTGCAGGGATGACATGCCTCACATAGAAGTGAGTCAGGAGTTATGTGAATCCCAACAGATTCAATAACCATGAAGCATATAGAGGATACATGGCATGAAAAATTAAAGGATAAAGTATGAAGTCTACGACTCAGCATAGCCATAGATGGCATCAACCCATACTCCCTCCAAAACACAAACTATTCAATTTGGCCTGTAGTAGTGATCAATAACAATACCCCCCCATGGTTTTTCCTGAAGAATGGACATATTATATTGGCTCTTATAGTCCTTGATAGAACAAAAGTGAATAATATGGATTTCTACCTACAACCATTGGTAGATGAATTCAAGGAATTACGGGAAGGGATACATGTATACGATGTTTCAATACCCATCACAACAAAGAGGAGTTTTACATTGTATGGAATATGTGCTTACACCACACATGATTATCCAGGATTATGAGTTTTCTCTGGTAAATTACAAGTTTATTGATTTGTTTATATACGTAACAATATTTTTTTGGCATATTTAATTCATTGCGATTGTTCTAATATTCTATGTTAACATGCTCTGTATACATTCATAATTTTGTAGGTATTGTAACAAAAGGATATCATGGATGTAAATGTTGTGGAACTTCTCTGAAGGCTAGGTGGTCCAACCACCTACAAAATCTAGTGTATGACTGCTCCAGGGTATTCCTCCTAGAACAACACCCTTACAAAAGAGAAAAAATTGCTTTCAATGGTAAAACAGAGAGAACCCAAAGGCCTGCAATAATGACACCAACATAATGTCTTAGATAGTATGAGAGATATAAGGAGAAGGAGATTACATAAATGTTCGATTCAAACGAGGAGCCTATGTTTGATGATCCATAATTCTTCAACACTTATGTTGAGAAATTTCCCATTAGGATGAAATGGAAATCTGTCTTTTATAAGATCCCATATTGTGATCATCTTAGGATTTCCCACTTACTAAATCCCATGAATATATTTTAAAATGTTTCATATTCTTTATGGAGGCAGATATAATCAAAATAAAGTGACACATTGGCTGTTAAGAGAGTTCTTATTTATTCAAAAAGTAAAAATAAACATTGGCCAAGAAAATAAAGTAGAGGAGAGGTTCATCCCTCTTGGTCTTTCAAAGAAGGTGATGTCTCATGGATATTGAAGAAAGCTGACATTTCTTTGGAAAAGTAATTTATATTGCGTGTGAAGGTGCCTTATTTATATGGGACTTCACTGCGACGCAACTTCACTATAGAATACCATTTGTCAAGATTAAAATCGCATGACCATTTGAACCTTCTAAGAGTACGTATGTCAACATCATGATTTTATTATTTGTTTTATAAATTCATGCGATGGGATAAAACATAATTAATTTTTTATGTGTTTACTTTGTAGTGTCATTATCCTCTGCTCGTGCATGGGTGTGTGAACCATGACTTCCCCTAGGACCTATGATGTTCCATATACAAATTACTTGCATTTGTACATTGAATCAAATCAAATGAGATTCATATGGATAGCATTCCATGGCGGCGTCAAGAGATAGATGACATTGTTTGCATGTTTGAGAAGGAACTGCCGACAAGTTTCATGGACTTGCAGGTTCATCTTTTAATTCACCTAGTAGATGAGGTTGAATTAGTCGGAGTGGTCTTCTTTCGTTGGATGTTCTTCTTAGAGAGGTACATTAATAAATTGAAATGATGTTTTTGACAAAGGGAAAAACCAAAGAGGTCTATGGAAGAGGGGTACATATGATAGGAATATTTCTATTATGCCAGTGAGTATATCAACCAGATTGAAAACACACCAGGTGTGGTGATTTGGGATGACAGAAGGGATGAAGAAAAAAGATAAGGGTATCTTCTCCAAATTAATGGAAAAATGTGCTTGATAAAGAGTAAGTGACTTATCGTTTGTCAAATTTCTACACAGTAACTATTCACACTAAACTTCATAATGTATATTTTGAAATGATATGTATTATATGTCGGTTTGATTTCATACATATATATATATATATATATATATATATATCATAGAATTTAGAATTTGATTCCATCAATAAATTCATTCTTTACAATTCAGAGGAAACCCAACTATGGGTCACATTGTACGAATAGAAGAGAAGGAAATGGGACAATGGCATAAAAGAATTTATACATTTGAATGGTAGAAGCATGCCTTATCCTGATCATTTAAAAGAAAATATGTCAATGATATGCCCCAACATTTGGGTTGCTAACAAAGTCAAAGATAAATATGATGCATTCGGTCGTTACCCGCTTGTTGAAGAGGATACAGTAAACATAGGGATTGGGTGCAACAACTCGATAATAATCGATTTGTGTACTTTTTAAACTTCATAATGCACATTTAAATTGTAACATCTATATTTTATATTTTATTGGTTGGCTTATTAGACACATGACACTGTGATTTTTTCACCTTTTTATAAGTGCATTTGTTCCCATCTATGTGGGCATATGGACATCCTTTTTGCATATAGGGTGTCGATGATGGATGCATGAAACAAGACTGTGGAGCGGAAGTCGAGTTCGACCAATCTAGTCGTGCTATCCACTATGATCAAAACCTAATACAGGGGATGTTAAGTTATGTTGGAAGGATACAAGAGATCATTTGAGTGGACTTATCTTCTTTCCAATGTGTTATTTTTAGGTGCAAGTGGTGGGACACCTTTGATCAAAATAAAGTAAAGGAAGATCACGATAGTGGGCTAATATGTATCAACTCTAGAAAGATGTGGGATGAAGCTAAGGAGCCTTATGTTTTCCAAAAACACTACAACCAAGTGTTTTTTTACCCATTTGTGTGGGATAGGGATTGGTGGTTCGTATTAAGAAACGACCCTAGATCAAAACATATTTTGGAGAACAACACTGTTATCATGCCAAGCAAGGAGGATAATGAGGGTGATTACAACAAAGAGTGATATGTACATGTTTTATTTCATCATTAATACTGTTGGTGTATCTTTTTGTTATCTTTATTTCACTAATTATATTGTTTTTCATGTAGCTTGTGACAAAGAAAATGTTAAGTTAATTATAACAAATCTTTGAACAATTTTAGTTGGTTAATAGTTAGTTTGATGTGTAATGTGTTTGTCTTTCAAATTATTTGTGATTGCATGGAACAATTGAATGAAATAGAATTTTATATTGATATTTGAACATATTTATATGTCGTTGCATGCTTAATTATATAAAAGTTTAAGAATTATTATCATGATAAAGTCATAAGATGTTCTTGGAAAATTTTCGCCAAACATTTTATAGTTGGCATTTGATATAATTGGTAAGATTCGTAAATCTTTTTACACTTGAGCATTTGAGTTGTGAATATTTTAAACCGTGCATGAGTTATTTAATTAAAATTTTTAATTATATATATATATATATATATATATATGCAATGACATACAATGTTTTAATAGTTGGCAACATGTTTATATATTGAATGGTAATATTTTAATTTACATAATTTATTATTTATCCTAATAATCTATGTTGATATTAGAAGTAATAATATGGTTGATATGTATGTGCAATAGTACAACCTTTTTGATGATATGCTAACATGATGATTAAAAAAATGAGTTTATATTCATGTATTTTGTAGATTAAAAGTAAGATATTTAACAAACAATGTGGTTTCTAATTTAAAAATTAAATTTCTAACATGATTTTGTGATAATTTGGTTTTTAACTAAAGTGTTTCTTACTTTACATACTTTTATCATTGCTTTTGGAAATATTTATAAAATTGTGCCCCCAATGTTGAGTAAAACCACAATTAATGAAGTAATTTAAAATTTGATAGCAAATCAACTTACGAAATAATAACAAAAATAACAATAGGAAGATTAATTTGCATCCATAAAATTTTAGGTCCAATAGAATGCTTATTATTGGAGATCATAACTTTTTATACTAACAATTTTTAGTGTAGAAGAGTCTATTAAAAAAGAGTAACTAATACAATGGAAAATAACATTTATTGACATGTAATTTATTTTTTGAAAAATAATTTAGTTAGAATGAATATATATATGAACTATCTATGCAATAGAAAAATGTTTATGGTAATTTTACAATTGATTGAAATAGAATTTTATATTGATATTTGAACATATTTATATGTCGTTGCATGTTTAATTATATAAAAGTTTAAGAATTATTATCATGATAAAGTCATAAGATGTTCTTGGAAAATTTTCACCAAACATTTTATAGTTGGCATTTGATATAATTGGTAAGATTCGTAAATCTTTTTACACTTGAGCATTTGAGTTGTGAATATTTTAAACCGTGCATGAGTTATTTAATTAAAATTTTTAATTATATATATATATATATATATATATATGCAATGACATACAATGTTTTAATAGTTGGCAACATGTTTATATATTGAATGGTAATATTTTAATTTACATAATTTATTATTTATCCTAATAATCTATGTTGATATTAGAAGTAATAATATGGTTTATATGCATGTTTAATAGTACAACCTTTTTGATGATATGCTAACATGATGATTAAAAAAATGAGTTTATATTCATGTATTTTGTAGATTTAAAAGTAAGATATTTAACAAATAATGTGGTTTCTAATTTAAAAATTAAATTTCTAACATGATTTTGTGATAATTTGGTTTTTAACTAAAGTGTTTGTTACTTTACATACTTTTATCATTGCTTTTGGAAATATTTATAAAATTGTGCCCCCAATGTTGAGTAAAACCACAATTAATGAAGTAATTTAAAATTTGATAGCAAATCAACTTATGAAATAATAACAAAAATAACAATACGAAGATTAATTTTCATCCATAAAATTTTAGGTCCAATAGAATGCTTATTATTGGAGATCATAACTTTTTATAATAACAATTTTTAGTGTAGAAGAGTCTATTAAAAAAGAGTAACTAATACAATGGAAAATAACATTTATTGACATGTAATTTGTTTTTTGAAAAACAATTTAGTTAGAATGAATATATATATGAACTATCTATGCAATAGAAAAATGTTTATGGTAATTTTACAATTATAGTTTCAACCATATTAAACTTTGTAATTTATAAAATTATATTTGTATTTTTTTATTTAAATTAAGTATTTATGTTTCATATATAAAATTTTGATACAAGTTCACCAATACATGATCTATAATAAAGATCATATAACAAAAATAAACATCATTATGATAACCATATAACAAACATAAACATCATCTAAAATACACATTTAAATTCACTAACATCATCTAGTTAATTATATATACCTCTAGCACATATAAACGTCATTAATTAGCTAGCACACAAATTTAATAATCTAATAGGGCATCATCATTGTGATCACATCTAACAAAACACAAGCATTGTCTAACATCATCATCGCACACATCTAACAAACATAATTTAACATAAACATCTATCAAGCACATTTAAAAAACATATCTAACATGACCTAAAAATGTACACATCAACATCAACATATAAATTAATTAAGTACATAATCATGATCAACAAGAAAAATGCACATCTATAGAACATTGTTATAACATACACATTCATCAAGCACATTTAACAAACATATATAACATGTCCTAACAATATACACATCAACATCAACATATAAATTAAGTACATCAACAGGAGCATACAAAATGCATGAT
>JASDQU010106266.1:196609-245067 GCA_032191745.1 Picea mariana
TATATATCATGAACAAGTCAAATTACTGTTATAACATATCTGATCTAGCCGATGGGATAATCTGCATATCTACAATAGTAGTGAAGCCCTAGTATGTAGTAGAAGATGATGAATGGTCAGGAGGAAGTGGTTGGTCAACTCTTTGACTAGAAATAAGTAGTGGAGAAATAGGTATCGATGCCTACTCATCTAGGTGAGGTGAAAGAGGAGGATGAGAAATAGGTCATGCATACTCATCTAGGTAAGGTGAAAGAGGAGGAGGAGGAATATGTTCTACCTGCTCATGATCTGGGTGAGGTGAAGGAGGAGGAGGAGGAGGATGTGGAGAATGATCAAACCCACCCTCATCAATCGATGGGGTACTATATGAATGAGCTGTACTGCAAGGGGAGTTGTGCCTATCATCGAGATCCCTCCTCGCTTCTAGTAGCCTTGATGCTTCGACGATATGATGCATAAGAGGCATCATATCACATACCATCTCCCTCAAAATATCCAAGAGCATAGAATCTTCTCCGATGTCTCGCATCAGCATAGGGAAGATTCCCACCTCATTCAAAAGTGCATAGAGTCGGTCACCCAATTCCAACCTAAATCTAGTATCTGTCTTGCGATGCATGCCATTGGGTATATGCACCCGAGGACCTTGACCCGTCATGGTCTCATACATCATCTCCTCATTGTCATATGTTGGGGGAGGAGGCACATCCCCAATGAAAGTGCCAACATCTGAAAAAGATATAGTATAGAACAATAATTACACAGTTTCATTAAACAATTTAATAAAACACGTTAAATAACATGTTAAAATTAATTTTGTTCTAATTAAGTAAGACAATAAAATGAAACTAGATTAATTTAAATAAAACACTAATATTACCTCTATCATCTAATGGCTCATCTGGTGTGAAGAAGATGTTCAAACATCCTCTCCAATCCAAACCCACATAAGGAAACGACACCATGATGAACATGTGATCTACCTCACTAGCCAGTAGCCCCAGTGCATATGGGTAAATTCTGGCCAGAAAATCTGGCTGGCCCCTCTTGGGAATCATCTCACCCCACATGTGAATCCACACATGAGTCCTCGACCTAGAAGGATGACGAAAAATGTAAGCCTTGTCTTCGAAAACCTCTCAAAAAATAAGAAAACAACTCTGAAGCAAAAAGGGAAGTTCGACCTCCCACATATCATAGCCCGACATCTATCTAGGGATATACAAAACTATTGCAAAAAAATGGAAGACCATCTAATACATCATGACCTCTGTACCAACAAATCAACATAATACAAAAGAGGGCAATTAATGTGCTACCCATCACTAGTAAATTGTGCTATGGTCATCACTAATAGTGAGAGGCACCTAAGCTCATCTACATCGAAAGAAGTAATATGTAGTTTTCGKCTAGACACCTGAAAATTAGTTTGGGAAATCACATCAAACCCAATATATCGTTGAGAGTACATGAGCTAACTCTCTGCCACAACACTTACTGGGACATCTGGTAGCTGGGGAAAATCCTYCCCTCTTCTAKATATCTCAGTGATAAAATAAATATCCTCCTCAATGGGATGGTACCACTGATTAGGACACACAAAAAATATTGTCGATGGAATTCCCATCAACAGATCATTTGTACCAACAACCCGAAGTTCCCCTTTAGGGATGTAGCCTCCTCATAGTACTTAAGGAGGCCTACATTTATCAAGAGAACATGAGTCACTAGAGTAATAGGGAGAGGGTACAAATCCCTCTCCCTCTCCTTCAACTACCATTCCCATACAACATTGTACAGGTCCACCCTCTGCTACTGTTGCTCGCTTTGCTCATGTCTCTGCACGATTAACATATGAAATACATTAGCCTCACTCATACGTAAAAAATAAAAAAGTATACTAAATGAAAAATTTATTTATAAATATGGAAAAATAACTTTCTTTAAAAAATAAGTAAATTTCATAACCGGTGTGCCCAAAAAATAGTCAAGCACCACCCACGGTGCATCCATAACTTGTGAGAACCGACCACAGTGTGCCAGTGTAAACTAACACACCATGTAACTTTTTTTATATTATGTTTTGCGGTGCATTGCATAACCTTACTGCACATACGCGTTTAAGTAAACCCACACAATGGTGCCTTATGGTTATCCTACGAATGACTTAAAATAAAAACAAATTAAAATCTTAACGCATCGTAAAACATTTTTTTAAAAATTAGTTAAGGTGATGTGTATACGTTCCCTATATTCACTGGTGCGTTTAAGTAATGGAAATGCACTGCCCCACCAATTTTTAAAAATTGATGAGCAAGTAAATTTGAAATTTTTGATCTAATTATTTTGGGTGGTGTGTTCAATTCATTCGACTCACATCGCTAGCGGTGCACCCCGAGAATTTACAGTGCACACCGCAACAAAATGCCAATTTTTTATGGAGGTGCATTTGTAAACATGAATGCACCCATGCACACACTTACTAACGCACCATGTAAAATAATATATCTGATTCATGTGGTGCGTCATGTACTGTAAATGACCGATGTGTTATAGGTACTTCAACGCACCACCGAATATCTATATAATTTTACGAGGTGCATTGATAAATGGACACGCCAGTGTGTTCCTGTTTACCTACGCACTGCCAAGGAATTCAAGATTATGTTGTCGTTCACCCTGTATATTATGTTATGTGGTGCAGTGTATAACCTTACCGCACCATCGTGTTTAGGTAAACCCATGCACCGATTCTCGATGGTTATCCTATGCATCGCTTAAAATAAAAACAAAATAAAATCCTAACGCATCGTAACTTTTTTTTTAAATTATTTAAGGGGGTGCATATACATTCCCTATATACACCAATGTGTTTAAGTAACAGAGACGCATCGCCCCACCAATGTTTTAAAATTGACAAGTACAAAAATTTGCAATTTTTTATCTAATTATTTTGGGCGGTGCATTCAAATCGTTTGGCTCACACCGCCAGTGCTGCACCTTGCGAATTTATAGGGCACACCCCAAAAATGCCATTTTTTTATGGCGATGCATTTGTAAACATGAACACACCGATGTGCATGCTTACTAATGCACCGCGTAAAATAATATATTCGATTCACATGGTGCATCTTGTACCATAATGGACCTATGCGTTAGAGGTACTTCGACGCACCACCAAGGAGCTATATAATTTTACGCGGTGCTTCAATAAACATACAGGTCAGTGCATTCCTATTTACCTATGCACCACCAAGGAATTTAACATTATGTTTTGGTGCGCCCTGTAAATTTACAATGTGTACCAGCCGTAGTGCGAGCCGAATGTCTTGAATGCACCACACATAAATTATTATTATTTTTTTAAACAGTGAAAAATTAACTCAATTTTAAATTTTAATCCATTGAAAACTTAAGTTATAAAGAAACAAAGATATTACCTGGACATTTTTTCTTTGGGGAGGCATGGTTTCCACGTAGTAAAAAAAACCAAATTTTCCCACCATTTGAAAAAATTCGAAAGCCACGCATAGAGCAGCAGACAGAAGCAAGGAAAGCAAGGGAAGCACCAACATTAGGGCACTTCAGAGAGGCAAAAATTGCACCAATGATTTTGAGTTGTACAACACTAAAAATGGTAAAAAATAATTTTAAGGTCAACAATTGTTTTTTATTAAACCTTTTTCCGGTATGCTCGATGAATAAACACACCGGTGGTAACATATTTATGTAGCGCACCAACTAATATTTTTTTACAAATAACCCGAACACGCTACGCCCTTTTAGAGTATGTGTGCACATCGGTGCGTCAGGTAATTATGGAGCGCACCAATGTATATATTTTTTGAAAAAAATGCTATAATGGTGCGTAATTTTTTTATTTAACCCTATTACATTGCGATCGATTATTCAATGCACCGATGCATCTGGTGTTACATAGGGCACTGGTTATTTTTTTTTAAAATAAACCTAACATGGTGCTCCCTTTGGAGCAACGATGAGCATCGATGCATTAGTACACTATAGAGTGCACCGCTGCATATTTTTTTAAAATAATTCTACAATGGTGTGTAAGTGTTTTTATTTAACCATGTCACAGTGCACTCTATTATTAGAGGCACTGGTGCATCCATTTTTAACAAGAGCACTAGATTATATTTTTTTTAAAATAACCCTATCATGGTGTGTCAGTTTAGATAATGTGTGATGACTGGTGTGTCATTATACCATAGAGCGCACCAAAGTATATTTTTCAAAATAATCCTACGATGGTGCGTCTTTTTTTTTTTATTTAATCATGTCACAGTGAGGTTATTAATGCAACAACCCAATGCATTGAAGTGTTATATATGCACCGGTGTGGTTTATTTTAAATATACACACCATTATTCTTTAAAAGGTATCAAAAATTTTATTTTCCAGTAATATAGAATAATTTTTTTCTAGACTGAGCATGTTTTAGACTTAAGGATTTGTTGAACTCCCAACTATATTATGAATGAGCAATGATTATAGTTTTGGATTTTGAGAGACATTTCTGATCATTGACAGTGAGATAAAGGTTATGATCATTGACGATGAGATATAGCTTATGATTATTGACTACACGATTATGCAGGTTAGGATCATTGACGGTGAAATCACAGAGGTTGTGATAATTGACGATGAGATCATGTAGGTTATGATCATTGATGATCATGAAAGCTAGTTGTTGGAGCAAGAATGTTTAGAGAAAAGTGTAGAAAACGAGGCATAATAGACCAAGAAGGAGAGCGTGCCACATTTTGTGGAAAAACAACACGTGCGACAAGATTTGCAGAAATTTGACGCAAATGTGGACAGACCTAGCCTACTTAGGGTTAGGGTTTTGGGATGTATTGTAAGGGTTTCTAACCCAATTTTGTAATATAAATAAGGGGTATGAGGTATATTAGAGGAGAATAAGAAGAATCATCATAATCATGCAATTATTAGAGTGTGAGTGTGGCAAGTCTGTTTTGGAGAAATTATTTTGGAGTATTTGTGAGTCAAAGTCTATTTTGAGAGTTGTAGAGATTAGATTAACTTGAAGTAGATGAGGGTTAGGTTGCAAGCTATGGATCTTGGTGTGATCCTGTTCCACCTCACTACTCTATATTATGATGTAATGCACGTGACACCTTTTGATGAATACAAAAAGAAGCAAAAGATCTTTGTGGACATATCCCCATGGGAGTGAACCACGTTAAAACTATTTGTGCAATGTGTTTTAATGTTTTATTATTTCTATAGTTATGATTGAATTGTTAGATAGATGAAAGGACAGTTTGTTTACAATGCACACTATAATAAATATGTAGATTAATGAATGAATGAATGGATCTGATAATCAAATGCATGGTTAAGTAGAAATAAGAAGTAATAAATAACATCCCCCAATCCCTTCCATGACTACAGACATCTGCATCCTGCAATCCCCCATAAACCGTCTTGGGTGAGACTGCATTCTGCACTTTCTTCATGGCGTAGCCTTCTGGTTTACTAGAAGGGCTGATGGTGATAAGGGTTTTGTTGGATAAATAAGGTAGAACCCGGGTTAGTCCATAAGTCCAACAAATGATTCATGAGGTAGATTAGAGGAGCGTTAGAAAAATAATCATAATCATCCAATTGTTAGAGTGTAAGTGCGACAAGTTTGTTTTGGAGAAATTATTTTGGAGTCTTTATGAGTCGAAGTCTGTTTTGAGATTTGTAGAGATTGGATGAGGTCAAAGTACCTAAGGGCCAAGTCGCAAGTTGTGGATCTTGGTGCGATCCAGGTCCTCCTCACTAATATATATTATGATGTAATGTGCACAATGCCTTTTGATGAATAAGAAAAGAAGAATACTATCTTTGTGGACGTAGCCTAGAGGGGGTGAACCACGGTAAAACTATGTGTGCAATTTGTTTTGATGTTTCACTATTTCTATAGTTATGATTGAATGGTTAGATCAATGAATGGATGGTTTATTTAAAACATGTACTAGAATAAATATGCACATGAATGAATGAATGAATGGATATGATAATCAAATGCATGGTTAACTAGAAGTAAGAAGTAATAAATAACATCCACCAATCCCTTGCATGACTGCAAACAACTGCGTCCTGCAGTCCCCCATAAATCATCTCGGGTGAGACTATGCTATGCTCTCTGTGCATGGCATAGCCTTCTGGTTTACGAGAAGGGATGATAGTGATAAGGGTTTTGTTGGAGAACTAAGGTAGAACCTGGGTCGACCCATAAGTCTAACAAATGGTTTCGTTGCCAGCTAGAACTCAGAAGGAGAGCCAGGAAGGGGTTTGGTGAAGAATATGTAGTGGAAGAAAGGGATGTTCAAACCATGGAATCCTATGAAGCAAGAGATTGAAATATGGTTAGAGACAAAGTAGTTGGAGTTTGTACAAAAAGACAATAATGGTTCTAGGTATACAACGCACCAATACCTGTAGAGGTATGTGTTTACTGATTTGCATGAAGCATATTTTAGTTTCTTTCCACAATTATTATAGTAGTGTTTATTAAGGTTGAATGATACCCATCTGACTAAATAGATTATGCCAGTAGTGTGGACTGCTGAAAACATCAGATGGTTGGAAAGAGTTAATAATAAATTCATGCGCACAGTGGATTTTTGGTTATATAACATTACTGTGGGATTTATCACTAAATTTGCAGTAGATACAACAAAGTCATACACTGCTACAGAGAAATATTTCTTGAATGGAAATAGAGGGAGGTATACTAGGTCTCTTTACACGTCGATCAAAATCTTATTATATGATAAAGACGTTATGACCATGGAATCAAACAACTAGATCACTCTGTGTGCATGGGGGATTTGGGGGAAGCACTAAGGAAGATATGAGAAATGGAGAAGGCTCTAAAGAATAGCCATAAGAAGGGGGAAATGGACCCCATCATGATGGATGATGAACAAACCAAGGAAATCATAAGGAGTGCAAGTATGACGTGCAACAGATGACCCTACTACTATAGGATGAATAATAAGAAGAGTGTTGTAGCAGACCGAGAGGGCTCGGGAAATGATGAGGAAGACATAGAGGATCTCTGTGCCATGGGGCATATTGAGGATATCTTGTGTGACACATATGAGAGGAAAACCATATGTCATGGGTTCAGTGCAAAAGAAGGCTCTCCATTCCAGATCCAAATTAAAGTGGAACCCACAACCCCATGTGCGACTAAAACAACTGAAGAATAAAAAGCAGTTAACCAACAAGTGATTAGTGGTAGAAGAGTTTTTTTTCAGGATGTGGGATGAGTAGTAGAAGTGCAAGTTCAACAAGTAGTAGTCAAGTCTCTACACTACGCAGAGGTGGTAGTTCATAAAATTTCACAATGGAAGGACAAGATCTAACCATTAGGTTACTAGAGTTCTGAGGGGACAGGTCAGATGACCCAGAGAAACATTTATTCATTTGTGAGAAGATATGGGAAACAAAGAAGATTACAAATGAGGATACAAAGGTTGTGTAGTTGGAAATCACTTTTAGAGACCGCGCATTATATTGGTACATGGGTCTCTCAACAAATAATCCAACGGTAACACCTACAACTGCAGAATATGTGAAGAGGCAGTTAATAAATGAATTTCATAAGCTGAGTTTAGAAGACCAGTTTATGAATGAAATGATAGAGATCAAGAAGAAACTAGGAGAATTAGTCTTGGAAGTGGACCACAATTTTAAGAGATTAAAAAGTAAGTTAAAAAACACTATTATTAATACACAACATAAGAATTTGTTTATTAATTCTTTGCTTCCACACTTGAAGTATCCCTTGAGACAACAAAAATTCCAAATTCTGGTTGAGGCCCTGCAGGTAGCCTTACAACTAGAGGAAGATTAGTACAAGCATACAAATCCAGTTGCGGAAGAGCTGAAGCAAGATTTGAAGAAATTAACATTCCAATTAAATCATAACAAAGGTAAGAAGAAAAGAGAATATGTATGGTGTACAATGTGCAAGACAGAAGGTCATCACAAGAATGAGTGTCCATTATTTTTGTAGTATATTGGAGTGGGTATGCCAAACCCTTTAGATTTAGGAGGACCATGGTGTGAGATTTGCAAAACACATGGGCATGATCCCTCTCATTTCCCCTTGATCCAGAAGTACTAGACAATTATGAAGAGTACATATTGTAACTTTTGTAAGTTAATTGGACACGAAGACAAGGAATGCATAACCTTGGAGATGATGAAAGAAAGGATTGCAGATATATATAGGGTGCATGCTAAGCATGTAATGGGACAATCTACACAACATCCATAGTATAACATTGCAAAACATCCATAGTACAATCCTGTGCAACAATTTACATCACAACCATAATATAATGTGCAACAATTTCAAGGGAAACAATGGTATTATCCTGCACAACAATATAATAACCCGCAACTGCAGTATAACCAAGGGCCTCATTATAACACAGTGCGTGGGGATAATCAAGGAAACATATGAGGCTTCAGAGGAGGAGTTTGTGGATTAAGAGGCTTTGGAGGAGGAGGACGACCGATAGTGTGTCATAACTATAAGAAACTAGGGCACTATGCAAGAGATTGCCCATAGTCCACTTGGACATGTATGCACTGTTGTGCAACAAACCATGAAATAGAATTTTTTCCAACACCGTTGATAAAAATACAAGACAAGAGGAACTTGACTAATCAGAACGTGAAATGGATCGGGGTGTAAAAAAGAGAATAAGATGGGAAGAAGACTAACATAATGACTAGAGGTGGATCCAAAATAGGAGAAGATGCAACCAAGAAGGATCAAGACCTGTACTAGTGGGATAGGAATAATACAATGCCTGAACATAAATTTGATGCGCACAAAGAGAAATAGATATTACAAGAAGCTAGACAAGAAATCTTGAAGGAAAATATTGCATCTACTTTAGGAATGAAGCCATTAGATGAGATACCAGTCTATGACATGCCTTAATTATTTGATCAAACCAATCAAGAGCAGTCTTCAAAACAATTAAGTAACTTCAGAAACTTTTTGGGAGATTTTATCAAATTGTTGAGTGAGAAAAATTCCTTACAAGTACTGGAGAATTTATTATAAAAGTGTAATCCTGGGGAAGAGGGGGTAAAAAGGGTAAATCAGGTTTGAAAGAAGAGAAGAAACCACAGGGAATTTAGATTGAATGCCAACATAAGATATTTAAAAATGAGGGATATTATATTAGACTTGGGATCTGAAGTCAATGTTCTACCAAATAAAACTTGGGAAGCTATGGGAGAACCACAATTAGGGTATTCACCTATTCAGTTGAAGATGGAAAATCAACACAGAGTGGTGCCAATAAGAAGGTTGAAGGGGATTCCAGTTGATTTAGATGGTGTGCACACCATGGATGAGTTTAAATTCATTGACATACTGGACAATACTTCACCATATCCAGCACTGCGGGGTCTGGATTGGGCCTTTGATAACCAATATATTATCAATTTGAAGAAAAGGAAAATGATATTTGAGTATGAAGAATATAGAGTTATTGTGCCATTGAATCCCTCATAAGGAGTCAGGTATGTGGAACCCATGACGAATAATATTCTAATAGAATATGTGAATCGGTTATACAAAACTACAATGTACAAAGAAGATTATATCAACCCAACTGCAAATGGAATGCTCAGTTGGAAGAGTATTATTTCTTGTGTTTCAGACTCTGACATAAGACTATAAAACTGGCAACAACGAGTACATGAATTATCTCCTAAGATATGTGCCAGAATGATGCGTGCGATGAGATGGGTTGTTACAAAGGTAAGAGAACCTCCTACTTTTTATGGACTAAATGATTTAGAAGAATTTTTGATGAAATAAGAGGTAGAAGTTATGGAAAATTAGATATTTACAATAGATATTGCTTTAAAATATACACCTACAAGATAGTGGGATACACACAAGGCAAAGATCAACAATTGGTTCCGGTGCAAAAGTTTCATGTGCATCGGATTCGACACAGAGAAGGAACACAAATATGGGGAAAAATATGAAGGATTTGGAAAACCCTAAGAGCATGTAGAGAAGTGCATATTTCAGTGGATATTAGTACCACTAAAAGAATGGCCACACAATTTTATTCACACACTATAAGGAATTATGAAGAACTGGTACAGATAACAAGAATAATGCAAAGAAACTACCAACTAGGAAGAAATACAACAAAACTTTGTAGTTACATTTTCCTTTGAGCATGATAGTCCAGAGATGGATACAATGCTGAAAGTGGTAAGAGACAAGATATTTGAAGAACTAGAGTTTGAAATAATTCCATCATCTTAGAGGAAGTCTAGTCAGACAATCAAACAATTACTACAGTGTTATCATGTAGCAGAAGCAGAAGAACCCAAAGAACATAATATATGCAATATCGAGATCCCAAAAGTAGAAGGTGAAAGGGAAATACAAATTCCCAAACTGGAATCATACGATTATGATGCACCATTAAATATCAAGAAGGTAAATATTGGCACTGTAGAAAACCCAAAGATGGCTAGTATTGGAGATTATTGGGATCATTAGACAATAGAGAGGATCAAAGAATTACTACCTGAGTACAGTGAATTATTCCCAACAACATTCATAGAGATGAAGGGGTTAGTAGGAGAGATAGGAGAGATGAAAATCCCATTGAAGCTAGAAGCAATACCTATCAGAAAAAGGCCATACACATTGAATCCAATATACAAAGAGAAGGTGAAGACAAAAATGGACAAGATGCTAGAAGCTTGTGTTATAGAACCTGTAGAAGAGTCAAAATGGATCAGTCCCATGGTGGTGAAAGAAAAGAAGCAAGGAGGGATCAACATTTGTGTATATTTGAGAAAATTAAATGATGCTTTCCTACATGATCCTTTTCCTACCCCTTTTACAGACGAAGTTTTGGAGAATGTAGGGGGCCAATAAGCTTATTCTTTATAGATGGATTTTCAAGTTATCATCAGATAAGTATTACGCTAGAAGATAGACACAAGACAACTTTTTCTACAGAGTGGGGCTCATTTTAGTATATAGTTATGCCATTTGGACTGAACAATGTCCCAACCATTTTCTCAAGAGTAGTAGTAGCTTTCAAGGGATTTATTCATAAATTTTTGGAGGTTTACTTGGATGATTGGACATTGTTCAGTTTGTTGAAAGATCACGTTGAAGTATTAAGGATAATGTTGGACAGATGCATATAGTGTCAGATATCATTAAACATTAAGAAATGTATTTTCAGCGCACCTTTTGGGATTTTTTAGGGCATGTGGTGTGTAAACAGGGTCTACTTTTTTATCCTGCTAAAATTGTTGTCATAGTTAACTTACCACCAGTCAGTGTGCCAGTTGAAGAGTACATTGGAACACACAGGATATTACTGAAAGTTTCTAAGGGGACATGCACATATCACCACATTGATGGAGAAGTTGTTGAAGAAGGATACTAAGTACCAGTGGAATGATGAATGCCAGAAGAGTCTGGATATTTTGAAGGAGAAAATGGTTACTGCGCCGATTTTAGTATTTCCATATTGGAAAAAATAATTCCATGTACACGTAGATGCATCTACAATTGCACTAGGAGCGGTATTAACCCAGCCAGGAGAAGGTGATATAGATCACCCTATTGAATTTGCAAGAATAAAGTTATCATACTCAAAAAAAAAATATAACACTACAAAAAGAGGAGGTCTAGCTATGGTGTATGCTTTACAGAAATACAAACATTAATTGTTGAGACAACACTTTAAGATGTTTACAGATCATTCATCTCTGAGATAATTAGTTAGTAAGCCAATGTTTGGGGGGAGGATATGTGGATGGATACTCTTATTCAGGAATTTGACTTTGAAGTTGTGGTGAATTCTAGAAGACTGAATGCATGACCATATCACTTGTCTAGATAACGAACGGAGAAGAACCCGGTAACTTAGAAGATAACTTTCCAGATGAAAAATTGTTTTCAATACAAATTGTAGATGAATATTTTGCTGACATTATTGAGTATTTTAGTACATGATTTACACCAAGAGAATTTAGTACTACATAGAAGAAATTTTGGTGGTCAGAGCTACAGATTATCAGTTGATTGTAGGTCACTTATACAAACTTGGAGCAGATAACATCTTTAGGAGACGTGTGATGGAGCATGAAAGACCGATTATTTTGGTAGAAGTGCATGAAGGGATTGTAGGAGGACACTATGTGGGAAAATATACCATGAAGAAGGTATTGCATGTAGGACTATGGTGGAAAATAGTTCATAAGGATTCAAAAGAATACTACCAAAAGTGTGATGTTTGTCAAAGAGTTTGGAATCCATCCAAGAGGATGAGATGCCACTAAGACTGCATGTTACTTTACAAGTGTTCGATAAGTGGGAAATAGATTTTGTAGGTCCAATTAATCCACAAAAAAGAATATTAGGATCCAGATACATTATTACATCAACAAAAGACTTAACCACATGGGAAAAGGCAATGCCAATAAAGGATTGTAGGGTAGAGACTACACCATGCTTTTTATTTGAGAATGTAGTGATAATTTTTGAATGTACAAGAATATTGATGAGTGATCAGAAGACTCACTTCATCAATAATACAATTGAGGAAATTATTGAATAATTTAAGATATACCACCAAATGAATACTCCTTACCACCCTCAAGCAAATGGAAAAATGGAAGCCTTCAATTTTGTTTTGGATCTAATCCCTTGACGAATATTTGTAATGCAAATAAAGATGATTGGAATTTGAAGGTACTGTAAGTACTTTGGGATTATATAAGTATCTGCAAGAAATTAATAGGACAAACACCCTGTTGGGCCCTTCGTTTTTGTTGTTAGAAGTTGCACAAGGAATGTTACACTCCAAATTTTGGTCAAACAGAAGTTGTGCAAGTCACAGAGGTGCTGGACAACATAAAAAGACAGAAACCCAAAATGGTTGGAAATAAAATGCAACACCAACATGGAGAAATAAGTTACAATAAAACAAGAACAAGAAAGCATGTGAATTCTCAAACCTGAAAAATCCCAATTGGATTATATATACATGATGAAAATTATTGTAAAGGGTTCGGATAATTGTTTAGATGGTTGTTGGAATGAGTTTGAGTTGTGTGTTATTTTCCATTTTGTGTAAATGTTAGATAGAGTTATAGATTCTGGGTTTTGGAACCAGACCAAGGCTGTAACAGAGTCATGTCCTATTGTAAGGTTGGAAGAGCAAGGGTTCGGGTTAACCTTGTCTCTCAGTAATAGAGTTTTTTTGCTAATCTTTGACATGACCAAGTTGTGTCTGTATCTGAGTAGAATTATGTAATTGAGAAGAACAATATGAATTTAATACAAAGAGAGACCCAAAATTTGAAATTATTGTCTCCATGTAGCTTCAGATTATCTTCAATGCTGCTTCGTATTATATTTATGTCAGATCTTCTTAATTGGGTATAGTTTCTTTATGAATGCAATGCAACTTTGTTTTCTTTAATATGAGTTAGGAATGTTCACACATTTATGAGTTTAATCTATCTTGCACAATACTAACAAAGATCCTTAGATCATATGGATTTATCTAAGTATTCTTCTTACCCTTCCCTATTTTCCTTGTCTTGGTTGCACTTTAGTTGAGACTTCTTCCCTTCAAGGAAGATGAAAATTCCAGTTCTCTATACTACTTCATTATCTTTTGTTGGTAACCTAAGAAGGACCCGGGTCTGATCAATTCCACGCCAACAAAATTGTTCTTTTGTCGGGACCTTCTTCAAGAGGGAACCTGTAGGGAGAATGCTTCCATAGATCCACCAATCCTATATTCACTAGTGGTGGGAGAGAAATTGTGATGCCTTCATATGGAAAGAAGTGGAGTTGTGAGGTAAATATATGAAATATACAAGATAGTTTATCATTTACTTAGAAAGATCAAGCAACAAGTACGTGATATTCTAGGTTAAATTTATGGAAGAACTATTCCATTGGATTGATAGGCTCCAAGAAGCTCTGGATTTCCAAGAACGAGTCAAGAAGACCTGTACTTGGGATACAAAAAACATTGTAGCGCTCCATCGCCTGGATCGCCCGATCACGTGAGCAATCGATATATGGGTCAATACAACTATGGAGGGATACATTGTCAAGTTTGCAGCTGAGAGACACCACTCTTTTTCAAGGGAAGAAGTGGATTTCAAGAAAGATGCACGACGAAGGCTATTGAGAGAAATTCCCCTGTGGATTAAGGTATTCTTGATGGAGGAGGGGATGATGACCATCTCCCTGACTAAGATGACAACCTAATCACCCACACATGGGGTGGGATTGAGGCTTGAGAAAGGGGAGAGGGTTCTTTGATAAATGGGGGAGCGGTAAGAAATGGATGTAAGGAAAAAGAGAGACTTGAAAAGAGACACCATAGTTGAGAAATGGTGGAATTATAAGATAAAGAAAGTGGTAAAGTAGTCCGAGGTGTTTAGGAAAGAACTCAGACTAGGAGAAGTTGATGAAGTAAAGAGGAAGATTTATGGAAGATGAGAAGATAGGGAAGACTGGTTAGTCAAAGACTAAGTGAGAGAGAAGCGTAGAGAGAAAGAATTTTCCAAGAGGGGGGACAAGAAGAAGAATGTGTAGAAGAAAGAGAAGATCAAGCCGACATGGATATTAGAGAATAAAGAGAAGATTCAACCCCGATATCAGGAAATATCAGGAACCCGACCGAGGAGACCACTCAATAGGATGAGAACGAGACCCCCCAAATCAAAGAAACCTTCCTAGAAGCCAGTGGAACCAACCCCAAATCACATGTCCCCCAAGTGTCTTCTATACCAGTGGTAAATTATATACTACCTTCTTATGCTATTCCTATTTCAATTAAGTCAGTCACAATCGATGAGCACAAATACTGGGAGGATATTGGGATCCCCTGGTATATCACAACCAGGACTATTAGGGTTTACTTTGATAGAAGTAGTAAGATAAATAATGGTTGGAAACACGGGAGGATCGATTGATCGATGCCCATAATTTTTGGGTAAAGGAGACGAGGATGTTGAGCAACATTGGTTTCTGTGTGAAGCGATTTGGAGGTCCAGAGGGACTCTAGATTCAAATAATTTAGCCAGGAGGAGTGCAAGGACATGCGTTCACACTTGGCCAAGTTCGAAAAAATTTCATAGCAGAGTTTAAGCTACCTTAGTCAGAACAACAAGCTTTGTTTGAGTTGCACAAGATTCACCAGAGGGAAGGAGAATCGGATTGGGAATATAGTCATAAGTTTAAGGATGAAATCGAGAGGCTAGTGCATCCAATTCATGAAGATCACCAAAGAGAATGGTATATCCAGGGATTGCTACCTATGGCATGAATTCTTATAACACAACAACAGATAGCCTCCTTGACAGATTCCTTCAAACAATCAATGAAGATTGAAGCATGGTAGGATATCCAGGGAGTTTAAGGGTGACCATGTTGGAATGTTTATAGGAAGAATGTGATTGTCATTGATGGAAAGAACAACAATGAACCAAACCTCGAGAGTGCATAAGATGAGAAATCTTAGAAGAGATAACAGTTTCCAAAAATGCAGACGAGGTCGAAAAGACAGACTCATAGGAGGAGAAAAGGTCAAGACCCGTGAACAGTTAGAAAATATTCTAGGTTGGAGAGATCATAAACTCTGGAGGAAGAGCACTAGTGGCCGTTGGATCACAGATATAGAGGACCAACAACTGTCAGATTGAATCAATAGAAGGATAGGATAAGCAGGGCTCAAGGAATGAGAATTTGATTCTCTAAAAACTTGTCAGCCATCAGATCAAACCCGAACTCCAGTCAGCCGCTAGATCATTTTCATGTGGAAGGATAGGATAAGATTGAAAAGAGGCATCGTAGATATATCGAGCCATTGATATAAAAACATGATCGATGAACATCATTCACTTCAGATATAAATATGTGAGGAGGTTACGCTCCAGAAAGTTTGAGATTTGAAATTCCCGAAATGCAAATTTTCATCCACTGTTGGATCATTCTAAGTGGAAGGACATGATAATCTAAGAGAGCTGCATCACAAACAGATTGATCCATTGATCTAGGATCATGATCAACGAAGAACATTTAGTTCGGGTATAAAGATGTGAGGAGGTTAAGCCCCAAAACAATCTCATTTCATATTTTTTAGTTTGAGATTTGAAAAACCCGAAGCCAAGGAAATTCAAAATGAATAAGGACCTTTGGATTTGGAGAACATATGATGACTATTATATTAGGGAGATCTACGTCAATAGACAATGTCAACAATGACACATGGCAGACCACATCAATAGACCATGTCATCAAGGACATGCGGCAGACCACGTCAACATGAAGATGTGGAAAACCACGTCAGCAGACCACATCAACAAGGAAACATGGAAGATCACGTTACAAGACCACGTCAGCAAGAAAACATGGCATAATCAGATGATGACAAGTGCCAAGAGAAAACTTGTTCGTGCCAGGTCAACACATGACATCAACAAGTTACGTCACTCTAGGAGATTTACTTCGGGAGTTTCATCACCAACAAAATACAAAAGCTCCAAAGTCCCAAACGTCGAAGACATGAAGAAGACCCTAGTCATTGATCACTAGGAGGGGTACGTGTCAGAAAATTACTCATTTTGGGGAAATACTCTAGGAAAGCGTGAAGGTTGAGAATTGAAATATCCGAAGTCCGGAGACCCAAAATAGATCTCAATCGTTGATCCGAAAGAGACATGCATCAGTGAATCATCAACTTCAGAAGATTTTCGTTCAGAAGAAATGAGAGTTTGAGAATTGAAAGTATCGAAGATTGGACTTGCGGAGGAGATCCTGATCGTAGAATCAGAGAGACATGTGTCTGCAGATCATCAACTAAGGGAGATTGTTGTATGAAAGAAACGAGAGTTTGAGAATTGAAAGTCCTGAAGGCCAGACTCACGGAGGAGATCCTGCTCATAGAATCCGGGAGACATGTGTCAATATATCTTCCACTCCATAAGATTTTCATATGGGAAAAGTGAGACTTGAGACTTGAAACTCCCGTAGCCCAAATCACAAAGTAGATCACAACCGTTGATTCAAGAAGGATAGATATGAACCATCATTTCATGAGTACCATCAAGATTGTGAGATCGACAGTCCTGTTGAATTGCAAGGATTGAAGGTGAGTGAACATCAAGGATATGAGGATGGGATGCAATCAAAACCATGGTTTTGAAGAAAGGACATGTGGAGGCTCGAGGTAAATTGTAGGGCGAAAATCAGTTTGTTTTAAACCATCTTTGGACACACCCACAATCACGTGGTCACATGAACTCATCGCCCAAGGTCATATCAAGGGAAGAGATAGCACATCGCTAAGCTCCACTTTGGAGTTTGGGAGATCGAGGGTTGGGAGAGTCGGGGTGACTCATGACAGATGAACCAAAATGTGAAGTGTCGAAGTGATTGGTCCCAGGTCACAACTAGAGGTCACGTGAAGGAAGGGGCTTATGAGCCAAAGAATCCAAAACCAACTTACCGTAATTGACAGAGATGACGAAGAGTTGCGACTACTAGAGAAGCCAAAGAATCTAAGAAAAAAGACCACTGATGATTCAACATAACCACTAGAGAAGATGAAGATTTGTTATGATGATCATGTAGAGGACTCAGCATGTGAATGAGATGTAGAACATAGAAGAGGAAGTTGATTCTCTCATCAGTGAGGCTGTGGGTAGGACAAGATGCAGTGAACAACCTGAAGGGTAGGAAAATATGCAGTGAACAACCTGAAGGGTAGGACGAGACATAGTGAATAACCTGAAGGGTAGAACAATGATGTAGTGAAGAGCATGCAGAGGCATAGCGCATAGAGGAGACATGGTGCATAGAGAATAAAATGGAGAAGAACATAATGCACAAGGTAGGCATGCAGGAAGACACTGATGCAGGCATAGTAGAGAAATGTAGCATAATAATGATGAGACTGGTAATCCATTGATTAATACTGTATCACTATGATAAATTTAAGAAAGCAAAGATTTGTATTTCAGGGTGGTAGGGAGGTTCTAGGGAGGACTGTTGTCTACAAAGTTTCAAGTGGGTGCTTGAACACATGGAGTTGTATCTTCCATCTAGTTGCAGCCAAAAAAACTAGGGTGGTAGGGTGGTGCAAGTGAGAAATATTATTCTTTATACAGGTTGGTGCTCGTTTGACTGGAAGTTGGTGTTGGAACACTCAGGGAGTTGGTGCTTCCTTCTAGTGGGTGCTAGAGAAACCGGAGATTTTATGCTCTCAACAAGTTGTTGCTTGTAAAACAAAGGTTGTAGCCTCAAGAGGAGTTGGATCTCATAAGAATGATAATGTACAAATAAATATTACTTATCATATCAAGAAGAAGAGGTTTTTCCCTTTATGGGTTTCCTCACAAAATATATGTCTCTATATATTTCATGTGTGTGATTGATGTTGAATATTCTATTTCTTATTTTCCGGCATTATTGTGATCATCATTGAGTGTTCTGTAAAGAGTTTAAAATGGTCATAATTGTTTAAGAATAGTAACAACTGATTCATCCCCCCTCTGAGTTGTCCAATAGGCCAGACCCCCAACGGATACAAATTTGGTGTAAATACAAGGATAAATATCGACGTTGACCGAGAAGATTCAAGAATTGATGATACCCAGACCAGGACGGCCGCAAGTCTGGTGTACCAGATGCTACACAGAGAGGCATCTAGCAAATGAATGTCCATGCATGAGGGGAATGGGACCTCCTCACAATCCGATGGGACCCTTATCATGACCCACAAGAGGAGTTGTGAAAGTATCTATGAATTTACCATTCCATACCCCAACCCCATATCATGCCTTTCTAAGAAGTCAAGCATTGCAGTTAGATGATTATTGTGAGATCTTCCAAATTCATGGTCATGCTCCAAGGAAGTGATCTGTTATCCATAAGTATACTATCATGGCGAATATTGTACATTGTGAGTTATGAGCATATACCACGCATGCTATGAATTAATGTAGAGCGTTGGATGCACTTGCAGATAGATTGGATCGAACATCATTCAAGGTGAATGAAACCCCTCAAGGACAGGGAAGAGGCCAAGGAGGTGGGGTCGGAGGATACTTCAGAGGAGGATGAACTGGGGGAAGACAACCAAGTATATGGTACAACTGTGATGAGCAAGGTCACATGGCTAGGGATTGTCCTCAACTGAGGCAACCATAGTGCTCACACTACAAAACTAATGGACATGAAACTAAAGAATTACCATAGCTAATTGTGAAATGGGAAGATCAGGCACATCAATGAGGTGCCAAATTCATTGGCTCAAAGATAAATAGGGAAGTCAAGGGAAAACTACCCAATATTAATATCATTACTCATGGAGGAGAAAATACCGGTGTAGATGCTGATGATCTTCCTAAGATCCAGAAAGTAATGCCCAAGGAGGACATGTATGACCCTATATAACATAATCTATTCTTTAAATATACAATAGAAGTTTTCCAGAGTATCCCTGGCCTTGAAATAGAAGAAAACCCCCTTCAACCCACCATTTATCCTAAGATTGAACAATTCCCTACCTCACCCCCTACACCCAGAAACCCCATAATCCTGATGAGACAACCTGAACAATCATAAAATGTAGTCAACCTTTGGTTTCAATTATTTTTATATATTATTGGGAATAACCAACTGACAGAGAAGTTGCAAAATGCCTTGTATATATTCCTAGGAATGGAGGAATCCCCAGGAGATATAATAATGACTAATATTTTTGAGAAGAACACTTAGAGAGTGAAAAGAAGGAAAATACGTACTGGGAAAGAGTTTAGATTAGCAACCCAGGTAAATGAGTTTGAGATTAAGGATTTTGTGTTAGATATAGGATATGATGTTAACATATTTCCTAAGAAGACTTGGGAAGATTTAGGGAAACCCTAGTTGACATATTCCCCAATACAATTGAGAATGGCCAATCAATATTGTGTTTTCCTAATAGGAAGGTTGGAGAATGTGGAGATAGATGTTGTGGAGGTAAAGAATGTAGATTATTTTGAGGTGATCGAAATCATGGGGGATAAGGAACCTTATTTTGCACTACTTGGTATTGATTGGGATTATGATAACTATGTTGTTATTGAACTGAAGAGGGATACTATGACATTTGAAGTAGACAAAATAAAAGTAGTTCATCCCTTGAATCCATATGTAGGCCCTTGATACATGGAGCCAACGGACAAAAATATGGAAGGAGAGGATCTAGATTAGTTATATGTCGTAACAACAGGAAGAAGAGTAGTCTACATCAATCCTATGGCCAATGGATCAATAAGTTGGAGGAGTATACAATCAACAAATGGAGCATACAATTGACAGTTGGCAACAAGGTGCATATGAAATAATTTCAAGGCAATGTGAAACTATTAGAGAAATGATATGGGTTGGAACCAAGGTCAGAGAACATCTGACATACAATGGTACCTTAGACCTTGGAATTTTTCTGGTTACCATGGAAGAAAAAATAGTAGAATATCAAAGGATCGTAATTCTGGACTTAGCCCTGGAAGACACCCCTGCTAGGTGGTGGGATAGTCACAAGGTAGTAATTAAGAACTGAGAGGATGTCAAGCATGTTATCCAATGTAGATTTAAAGATAAGGAGCAACTGAAATTAGATATGCAGATGGATTTTCAAGTTGCGCAATTGTTCAATGGATAGTCTGATCCTAAAGCACATATAGAACAATGTCTAAAACAATGGCAAGTTGCAAAATTACCATCTCACTTGTGGGTTCAAGTGTTTCCCCATTTTCTAGGTTTGATAACGAAATCATGGTACATTCATGAAGAGACTAGTAGGCAGACCAACAATTGGAAAACTTTAGAAGATCAATTTTGAAAGGACTTCTCTTTCACAAGTAAGTACCCTAAGCTTAAGATAGTCCTGCAAAGAATTAAAGAAATTGTTTTTACTGATGTTTGTAATGGAAATAAGATCCAGTGGTATGTTCCAATCATGGTCAAGTGCTTCAGCCTAACCTTCACTTGGACACGGACAAGACACCCATAGAATGCTACAAAATCAAGAAGGATTTGGAAAACCCTGATGATTTAGAAGACATAAGAAACTTATCCATTGAGGAAACAAAAGGAAGTAGAGAAATCAAGAACACACTACCCAGTCAGACTGATAGCTCTTATAACTATCCATTGAAGTTGTTAAAATTCAACATAGGAACTACTGAGAAACCTAAGATAACTTTCGTAGGAGATTACTGGGATGAGAAAACTAGCCAGGAAATAAATAGCTTGTTGCGGGAGTATGAGGACTTATTCCCAAAGACATTCTCAAAGCTAAAAGGGATAAAAGGGGTTATGGGAGAGATGAAAGTTGAACTAAAACCAGGATCAAAACCTGTAAGGAATTGACCATATCATCTTAACCCCAGGGTGAAAGAGAAGGTTAAGAGGGAAATAGACAAGATGCTTTAGGCCAGACTTATTTTCCCGATTGAAGAAGAAGAGTGGGTTATCCCCATAGTCATATAGAGCAAGGAAGGTACACATGACATTAGGGTATGTGTAAACTACATAACCCTTAATTCTTCCTGTGTGCATGACCCTTTTCCCACACCTTTTATTGACGAGGTGCTAGAACAGGTTGCAGATAAAGAGTCTTACTCATTTACGAATGTATTTTTGGGGTATCAGAAAGTAAGAATTACTGAAGAATACCACATTCATAACAAAATGGGGTTCATTTGAAAATAATGTGATGCCCTTCGGTCTAAAGAATGCCCTTGCAGGTTTTTCCTTAATTTTAATAGCAACCTTCCGAGAATTCATTCACAAATTTATAGAAGTTTATATGGATGACTGGACTGTGTACAGTCTGTTGAAAGAGAACGTAGTGTTACTATGAATAATGTTTGATTGGTCTAGGGAACTGCAGATATCTTTGAACCTTAGAAAGTGTATCTTCTATGTGCCACATTGAAATCTTTTAGGTCACATAGTATGCCGAGAAGGAGTGCTAGTAGACTCAACCAAATTTATGGTCATTTTGAATATGCCACCACCTACGAACGCTAAACAGTTGCGCTCAATGCTGGGGAACACAGAGTATTATCGAAAGTTCATTAGAAGGTATGCGATTATTACCGCACCCCTGGAAAATCTACTAAAGAAGTCTGAATTGTTTTAGTGGACACCAAAGTGTGATCGAGTGTTTGACATCTTGAAGGAAAATATTATCACAACACCTATTTTTATATTTCCAAATTGGGAAAAGGAATTTCATGTGCACGTGGATGCATCAGGTATTTCCCTGGGAGCCATCTTAGCACAACTAGGAGATGGAAATATAGATCATCCCATCTATTTTTCTAGTACGAAGCTAGCGCAAGTTGAATGCAACTATACAACCACAGAAAGGGAGGGTTTGGCTATGAATTATGCTCTACAAAAATTTAGACATTACTTGTTAGGCTCTCATTTTGAATTTTTTACTGATCATTCTATGTTAAAATATCTAGTTAACAAGCTTGTCTTGGAAGGAAGAATTTGTCGATGGTTATTATTGTTTCATGAATTTTCATTTGACGTGATCATTAAAACTAGAAGATGCAACATGGGTCCAAATCACTTTTCAAGATTGGAGTCAAGGGAGAGTGGTGGAGAAATCGATGATCATCTCCTAGATGCAGACTTGTTTCGAGTTGAGGCAATACTAGAGTACATGGAAGACATAGTAGTTTTCCTGAGTACAGGGGCCTGCCTAGGAACGCACTTCACAACTTAGAAATGATATATGGTGGTTCGAGAAGAGGAATATCAATTGATCATGGGGAAATTATATAAGTTGGGCCTAGATGGTATCCTCAGGAGGTGCATTTTGGACCATGAAAGACAAGACATCCTGTGGGAGTGCCATAGTGGAGTTGTAGGAGGCCACGTCAGAGGAAAGGCCACTGCGTAGAAATTCCTCCAAGGTGGATTATAGTGAGCCACACTCTTCAAAGATGCGAAGGAATATTTTAGATATTTTGACATTGTCTAGAGAGTAGGTAAGCCATCAGGATGAGACAAATTGCCTCTTCATCTAGTTTGAGCTCTGCAAGCATTTGAGAAGTGGGTGGTTGATTTTATTGGACCGATCAAAACCACGTATAAGCACTCAAAGGCTAGGTATATTATCACCATAACCAATTAGCTGACACGATGGGTTGAGGCAACATCTATTCTAGATTGTTCGACTAATACTGCTACCAGGTTTATCATTGAAAAAAATATCACTCGGTTTGGATGCCCTAGGAGTCTGACTAGTGATCAGGGTGGTCATTTCATCAGTAGTACAATATCAAAGATTACAACAAAGTTCTTAATCCAACATCATAAAAAAATCCCCTACCATAATTCATTACCCCTACATAATTCATTACCCGTAATATCTACATCACACAGGTTACACATATGTCATAGGATGAATCAGTTGCGCAGAGGGTTATGGAGTTTCAAGAACTTGATGAGACCAGGTGTTTATCATAATTTCATCAAACAGTTGAGAAAGCCAGGCAAAAGGCTTGGAATAATAGGCATATTAAGGCCAAAACATTTTCACAAGGAGATAAGGTCCTAATTTATGACAATTGATACCAGAAACATCAAGGAAAGTTGCGCATGCATTGGTTGGGCCCATTTATAGTTGTGGAGATCCAACACTCTGGAGCAGTCAGACAAGCACAACTATATGGTATACTTTGACCAGGATGGGTGAATGGCGCCTGCCTGAAAGCCTATATTTCTTAGGAATGAGATAAAGGACTGTTGCTCCTGTTCAAAGGAGCATGTATAGTAGTTAGATTTGAATTTCGACAATTTCTTTAAATTCAATTAATAAAGTCAGAGTGTGCATTGTTGCGCCACGACATGTATTTCATTTTTTTTTCCAGTCTAAGCATTAATTTAGAACTGATTACTCAGTAGAATAGAATCAAAAGAGTCACAAGTACATTAATGGAAGCATTAAATATGACGAAGACCCCATTGTGGTCAGAGGGAGAGTGAATCTGAATGGAATCCTAGTCCATGTGCCACACATACCCTGTGTAGTCATATCCTTTATGATCGCTACAATAACCCATATGAAATGTGTTAAACCATAAAGTCGTGATACATGAATATTCCCTCGGTATTCATGCCAGGATTATAAACCATTCAAATGATAAGAGCTGAGGCTGACCACATCCCTGTCCAACTTGTTCAGTAAATGAAAGAATCACCTGATAGATTTACCCCGTTAAACAGTCCCATGGGACACCTTAGCTCCAGGTTGTGTCTATATGATAAATCATGAGTGGCCTTAGGAGTAATGATAGATCCTTCCAGTTTTCCTGAGTATAAGGCTATGCAAACTCGGAACAAGAGTTATTGTTTTCTATTTTGTGTTTGAAATTTCTAAATTGTCATTAGGACTGAAAAATTCCCTCAGTCGTGACCCCAAATCCCTGTACAGTTGGTCTAAGTCTCTTATTTGTCCTGAGAAGCGATGCCAAGAGCTATAGGAAGCTAAAGTTCAGTCTCCAAATAAGTAGTTCCAGATGAGCCCTGTGATCCCCGGGTTGAGGTCGTGGGTGATCTCAAAAGAAAGGTCGAGAAAGTGAAGCTCCTTGACGTGCTCTAGTATGTGGCTCGAGATGAGATGGGAGGGATGCAGTTCATGTCAAAGTCGGATTTTATTGCTATGCCCTAATATTGGCTCATTACCCCTTAATTGGGGCATATTATATTAGTAATGTTATTTTATTTATGTTGGCTTTAGGCCATTAGTTGTAATTATACCTCCTAGTCTCCTATATATATACCAAGGAGACATTTTCATTTTGAATCATCTTGTACTTGAACATTTAAGTGGGGTAAAAGGAGGTTGTCCCCTTGAAGAGGCTTATTATATGAAATTATCTCCTTTTCAAGGTGTTGAGTACATAGAGAGGGGGGAGCACAGGAAATATTGGCCCAATCCAACTAGAGATGGTCAGAACAACTTGCTATGTGATTGATAGAAAGGTAATGCGGTCCTATTACACGGGTGAGTGCATGTTGGATTCCCTATCAGTGGTGGATTTTTTTGCCAATGAAGCGGTGTTCAATTGTTTAACTACCTGCTGGAAGAACTCCAGGTAGCATGTGAGGAAGCTCAGGAGAATGGAGACATATTCACTTATGGATACCTTCTCATTGTTTTCACCATGATGAAGTGGAAGCCACCCTCAAGAAGACCTCTATCACCAGTAGATAAAGGTCAATTAGAAAAGAAGTTCGATCCTTAGCACTCAAGGTCGAACTCGGAGAACACATTGTTTAACAACACAATGTTCTTGAAGTGGTACAACTGTCTACTAGATGCAACTCAGAGGTTATGCATACCACATGATCTTCTCAACCTGAAAACGAGGACTATTTCATTCAGGTTGAATCTCCACCATACTTTTGTTTGGCCCAGGCATGTCAAAACTGAATAATTTCACTCTCGGATGTTTTTTTTCTACCTATATGAGGAGGCCTTTGACAAGGAAGTAATGTCATGGCAAGGAGTGAAACACAACCTATGAAAGTCATGTATGCACTTCCTTCTACCAGCGAAGCTCCTAAAGAAAAAGGGATAGGAAGAAGGGGTAGGACTGAGCTCAGGCCTAGAGGAGAAAAAGAAAATGATCCAATGCATATGGACTCAGAGGAGGAGGAAGAGGAGACGCAACCACTGGAACACAAGAAGAATACATTACCCATGTTCCCATAGCTTCTAGAACAAGCTATGTTGATCGATAAATATGTAAATGACATCCTTAATGCCACTTTCGTTGGATACTCTTTGGTCAAGAAATCCAGGACAGGGCTCTCATCAATGAATATCTCAAATCCTCAACCAATCTCATCAACCATACCTTGTACTCAAGCATCCACTCGAGCGACCCAAAATATTATTGACATTGAGGATGACCCTGAATCAGATACCACTTCATCCACCACCATCATCACCGAAAAACTCCCATCACCCCCACAACCCCAATTGCCACTGCAAGAAACGACCATACAACCCCAAACCATTGAATCTAAGCCCATGTAGTTGGATCCCCTCGAACTACCAGAGAAGGTACCAGAACTCACTGGTCTAACCCCTGAAAACCCATGCTAGTCAATTGTTCCATTTGTACTAATTCAGGACACTCCATTTTTTACAGAGGCTCAAATTGTGCCAATACCACAAGCCCCAAGCCCTCAACACCCTCTCTCAACAATCAATGTTGAGAGTTCCATCCAAAGAAGAGGAACCACTTAAACCATGGTCCAAAAAGAGGAAGAAGTACTAGAAGTTCATAAGGAACCTGAAACGACATCAGGATAGAGTGAAACTTCATTGCAAGAGTAATTGGAGCTAATTCTCTAGAACCCATGACAGTGCGTAGAAATGGTGCAAATCTTCTTCGAGAAAACATGGATGCTCCCATTCCTTCCATCAGTGGTGAGGATGAGACTTGCACAACATCCGCAAGGTCCATCTATAGGGGAGGAAGTGGTGGAGACACCATCAGAACACTCAATGGCCAGAGGACTCCCACTATAGGTCTAAGTACCTAGAGAGGCCACTTCTTCTTCTGGTTACCTTTCTCAATGGTTGTTATCACATTTAATAGGGATGATCAGAGCTTCAACTAATCAACTGGAGTAGAGGATCCAATAGGCTAAACGAGAAGCAGAGTTTTGTAAGGAGGAAGCACTCCTTGTGCAATATCATCGAATGCAGGAGGAGTATGCAAAGATCCAGGAAGAGAAAAAAATGGAAAGGGTCCAGGAAAAGCTTGCAAAAGACTTTCCAGTGATTCGAAGGACAACACCACAACTACCTGAATCCAGTGTAGCAGTAGAGCTGGTGTAACAGATCAAACTACTCTAGGGAGCATGGTTGGAGATGGCCATTCGCAAAGATAACCTTGAAGAAAATTTGTAGGAGATTCAACGTGAAGCAGAACAAAAATCCTAGAAGCTTCAAGAGAAAATAGAAAGAGTTGTTCTTGAAGGGAATAACACAAGAGAAATTGTGCACAAGAGAACTACATAATGCACAAGTTTTTTTGGGGGAGTTAGTGTCTGGATGGGTATTATTTCATGACCCAAACAAAATCTGTAGGAATTGTGCACTAAGATCTAGTCGGTCAATGAGGAGTTTCCATCACCATGGATCCACTAGAGCAACAGGAAAAATTTGACTAGATCTAGCAAGAAGACAACGAGTTAAATTCTTTATTTGAATCAAAGTCAGCAGCAAAGAAAGAGCTACGGGAGTTTTGACACTGGGTTAGGGAAGTTGTTTAAGGATTTCTTAAGGTGTTATTATCTTAGGGATATTTAGGTTTGTGTCCTTCATCAACATCAACGCGACGTGCCCTTCAGGACGCACCACGTGCTCCAAGGGTGCCACTTGCCTCGTTTGTTTTCTTTGCGCAACGTGCCCTTCAGGATGCACCACGTGCTCCAAGGGTGCCACTTGCTTCTTGTGTTTCTTTTGTGCGACGTGCCCTTCAGGATGCACCATGTGCTCCAAGGGTGCCACTCACCAACTTGACTAATTGGTAGACATCTATAACCCCTGAAGTCAATACTCCGCCAGGTGAACTTGTGGGAGACTAAGGGCTCTAAGGAATAAGGCCCCTGCCTTATTGCGCGCCCCTTAGAATCATCGTGAGTGACTGTCACAGTCTTCCCTCACGACATCGTGGATCCTCTCGAACTAGGTAATCGTTAACCTACAATTCGAGCCACAGCGGGAGTGCTAGTAGGCTGTGGCAAGGCTGCTGTCCACACCTCTCCCTCAACCTCTCTGGAAATTGTGTGTGGCCCCTTTACTCCATATGTGAGTCTGGTCGGCAAGCTATTGTCATCCTGCATCATCAACAATCATGTCAAAAATGTCAACATCATATCATCAAATCAAATGAAATATCACAGTAAATAAATCAACCCAATAGCACACTCCCTGACTCAATCCAGAGTCCAAGGGGTTCCCCCGATGCATCTGCATCATCAAGGTCCAAAACCCTGCACACTTAATAAAACTAAGTCAATAGCACCTGTCTACATCAAATAATAAAACCTCATATCGTCTATCACAATGCATCATAATCAAGTATAAATGTTTTAACATCAGAAAAGTCCAGATCACTTGCAAGAAAGTGTCCTGAAATAATAAGTTTTCTCATTGCGCCAGAGCGGGATGTTACATACACCCCCTCTTGGTCTAAACTTCGTCCCAAAGTTTCTCTGTATAAATGCCGAAATAAAAGTATCATAGTATCATAAGTCTATCTATCAAACAAAAATGGAAACTGCTGACGCATATCATATGCATCCTCCCAGGTCACCGAGTGCGGACTATAACTGTCCCACTAGACCATGACCTGATCTACCGTTCGACGTCGTAACTATCAAACGTGATGATCTAAGATGCGGACCGGCTCATCCGTGAGTGCTCCCTCGTCCGATACCTGCAAGGAACTCATGTCAATCACGTGTGTAGGATCACTAATATAATGTCTTAGAATAGATACATGAAAAACATCGTGCATACGCCTCAAGAATCAGGCAAGGCTAGTCGATAGGCCACGTGCCCCTTTCTCTCCACAATCTCGAAAGGTCCCACGAATATAGGAGAGAGTTTAGCTCCCTTTCCAAACTTGATCGAACTCTTATGCGGTTTAACCCGCAAGAAGACTCGATTGTTGACCTCGTAACTACGGTCGAATCGGTGCGCATCGGTATAACTCTTCTACCGATCCTACGCTTCTTTAATCCCTTGTCTTATGGTTTTCATTTTCTCTTCCATTTCTTGGATTGCTTCTGGTCCCACCAAGACCCTATCCTCAAGTCGATCCCAACTCAAGGGCATTCGACACGGTCGCCCATAAAGGAACTCAAAAGGCACCATCTTAATGGTGCTCTGGTAACTGTTGTTATAAGCGAACTCTACTAGAGGTAATAATTCCTCCCAACGTTTTTGTTGGTCCATCACATACATGCACAACATGTCTTCCAAGGTTTGGTTCGTACGTTCTGTCTGTCCGTCCATCTCTGGGTGATAAGAAGTACTAAGTTAAGTTGGGTTCCCAAGGCCTCTTGGAAACTCATCCAAAATCATCCAGTAAACACCGATCCTCGATCAGATATAATCTTTTTAGGCATGCCATGCAGCCTCACAATCTCACTGATGAAAACTCTCACTATGCTAGGTGCCTAATATGTCATATGAACAGGAATAAAGTGAGCACTCTTTGTCAGAGTGTCTACTACTACAAAAATAGAGTCGTGTCTCCTTGCCGTCAGTGGCAATCCAATAATAAAATCCGTCGAAATAACTTCCCATTTCGATTCCGGAATGGCATGTGGTTGAAGTAATCCTGTTGGGTGTCTATGTTTAGCCTTTACCTACTGACACTCTAGACATCTAGCCACAAAGTTGACTATGTTGGCCTTCATTCCCCTCCAGAAGAATAAGGGTTTAAGGTCTTCCCTCATCTTCGTAACTCCTGGGTGAGCCATGTAAACTGCTCTATGAGCCTCACTCAGGATCAAGATCCTCAAATCGTCGTTTGGTGGTATGTAAATCCGACTTCTAAACCTCAATAACCCATTGCTATCAAAAGAAAATCCCTCATATCGTGGTACCATCATTGTGTTTTGGTCCGATAAAATCCTCAACTTCTTTGTACCTGTCATCATCACGCTGTAAAGTGAGAATCTTATCACGTAGATTCGTTTGAAGAGGCAACACTGAAAAGATGCGTGGCCTCCGACTCAAAGCATCCACCACTCAATTCACTGTTCCCTTTATCTAAGTAATCTCGAAGTCGTACTCGCTAAGCAATTCCGACCAACGCTGTTGTCACGCGTTTCGGTCGCTTTGCGTGAAAATGTGTTGCAGCCCACAATGATCAGTCTTTAATTCAAATTTTTTTCCAACAAGGTAGTGTTTCCAATCCTTCAAGGCATAAACAATGGCTAATAACTCCAAATCGTGCGTTGCATAGTTCTCCTCATGTCTTCTCAGCTTCCTCGAAATGTAAGCAATCATTCGTCCATCTTGCATCAAGACTCCGCCTAATCCTTCCTTGGATGCGTCAGTGCATACCAAGAAGTCTACGTCCATGTCCGGGACTTTTAGTATTGACGTTGTTGTCAACAACTCTTTAAGCCTATGAAATGCCTCTGTGCATTTATCGGTCCAACCAAACTTCTTGTTTTTCTTCTACAATTCCGTGATCGGATTTGCTATCTTCGAAAATCCCTCGACAAACCATCGATAGTATCCTGCTAAACCCATAAAACTACACACTTATTTGACATTCGTCGGTGCAGGCGATTCCATAATAGTCTCAACCTTGGCTGGACCCACGACGATACCTTCGTCGGAGATGACATGCCCTAAGTAGTGAATCCTCGATTGATTAAAAGAGCATTTGGACAACTTCCCATACAATTTGTGTTCTCGTAAACATTGAAGTACCAAGCGCAAGTGCTCGTCATGCTCCTCCGTTGTCCGAGAGTAGATCAAAATATTGTCAATGAATACTTGGACGAACTTGTCCAAGTACTCGTGGAACAATCCATTCATCAAGCTCATAAATACCCCTGGGGCATTTGTCAGTCCCAACGGTAAAACAATAAACTCTTAATGTCCAAATCTCGTCTTAAAGGTGGTCTTAGGGACGTCATCCTCCTTGATTCGTAACTGGTGATACCCTGATCGCAAATTGATCTTGGAAACCACCGTCGCACCCTTCATTTGATCAAACAGATCATCAATTCTTGGTAAGGGATACTGATTCTTGATCATAGCCTCGTTCAGTTGACGATAGTCAATGCAGAGCCTCCACGATTCATCCTTCTTTCGTATGAAAATAACTGGTGCACCCCATGTTGACACAATAGGACGTATCAGTCCCAGGTCCAACAACTCCTTCAGTTGCATTTTCAACTCTTGCAACTCCGGGGTCGACATCCGATAAGGCGTTCTTGCTATCAGTTCGGTCCCCAGTTTCAGGTCTATGTTAAACTCCAATTCCCCTTCTGGCGGCATCCCAGGTAACTCCTCTGGAAACACGTCCACAAACTCCTTCACCACCGGAAAGTGTTCTAGACCTTCTGCCACTCCCCTTTCATTTAGCGCAAGGATCGCATAAACCTTGCACCCCTTGCGCATACTCTTCTGTAATTGTAACGAAGAGACAAACCTCAGGGAAACTCCCTAGTTCTGTCCTACAATCACACGTCTCTGTCCTTCGTCATCAACCAAGCTCAACCATTTCGTCTTACAGTTGAGTATCGCCTCATGCGATTCCAACCAATCCATACCAATCACGACGTCATAAGATCCTAAGATTGTGACGTACAAGTTGAACCTCGTGACAAACTCTCCCAGGTTAAGGGTGCAGCCCGTAACCTTTCCTCCAACCTTTTGTTTGGCTCCTGAAGCCATCTCTACAAAGCTAAACTCATCCTGTTCGACTGACTTCACCTTAATCCATTTTAGCGCTGCACCATAAATGAAACTCTCAGTAAAACCTGGGTCTATCAAAATACCAAGGGTCGGGTCAGCGACAGTACCTTTCGTCTCGAGCACAGTCGACTGGTGCTCTGCCTGGCGGTGATTTACCACTGCATGAATCCGATGGGCCTTGCCCATATCTCCCACAGTAGTGGGTCCGGCTGATCTGGACACTCTGGCCCTCTCCACAGGACAGTCGTGCTGGTAGTGTGGCTCCCCACACGTCCAACACCCTTTCTTCAGCCCAGTAGTCCTGGTACCTGAAGTAGAAGATGATGACCCACCGGCTTGGAACCCAGGTCTGTTCTACTGAACAGGCCTAAACTGCTGCTATGGCGGGCGACGCTACTACTGGTGCTGTGGTCCCCGATAAGGTGCCTGCTGCTGAGGCGGTGATCGTCTGGGTGTAGTGAAAGTGGATCCTCTCTGGAAGCCATGATATCCCGACGTATGCCTCGCTGGTGTCTAATGCTGCGGTGTGTCAGATGAACCCTGCCCTGCGGGTCTCGTTGGAGTCCTGGTCTGACCCCCACTGATAAGCTCCTCCTCTGCTATGAGTGCCTTTTGGAAAAATTCGTGCAAGGTTTGAGGCATCAAGATCCTAAACTTTGCATGCAGGCTGCCGTTAAGGCCAAACATGAACCGGTTGACCTTGAGTTTCTCTTTGTTAAGGTGCGGAGCATACTGGAGCAGCTCCATGAACGTGCCTCGTACTCAAGCACTGTATGACCTCCCTGTCGTAATGTGTTGAACCCATTGAGCTGACGCTCAATGAATTCCTCTGAAAGGTACCCCTTTCGGAACTGTTCCTCGAACAGTTCCCATGAAACATCTTCAACGACCATGTTCAGCTATGACAGGAGCGTCTTCCACCATAGTAGAGCGCTCCCCTTCAGTTGGAAGACCGCCATGTGGACCTTCATGTTGGAGGTATAATCGTGAAGTGCGAAGCACATCGCCATGTTCTCCAACCATGCCTCGACGACGATGCCATCTGGGGCACCAAAGAACTCGAGAAATTTAACCTTCTCGAGTTCACGGTCAATGCTACCGGTAATGGCCGGTGCGCACGACAGAACCTCAGTGGGTGCCGATGCCCTGGCCTCATCTCTATCCAATCGGCTGATTAGTGCCTCGGAAATGCACTGAAAAGATCTCATCATCCCAACAACATCGCCAATCGCTATCTGCTCCTGTCCAAGAACTTGCTCACCTCCCTGGGGGTTAGACCCCTCAGGCGGGGATGCTACTAGAGGCGTCGCACCTCCTCCCCTAGCACCCCGTCGTCTACCTCTGTGACGCCCTCTAACCATGATTACCTGCATGCACCCAATCAACTCAATCAACAATAGTATAATAAAATCAACTCATGTCAACAAAAGCCGTAGCGAATCCCAAGTCGCGGGTCAAACCGGCTCTGATACCATATGTAACAACCTTCTTGTTACGACGACCCAACTCTAGTAACTAGTGCAATTTTTTTTTTGTGTGTGTGGGTTTAAAAAGTGTTTGCGCATGTGTACAAAAAAACAATCAATGCGTTCGACTCTGCATCGCTACCCGACGACGAATAAGACGCAACCACGATGTTCACAGCAAGAAGACATAAGGCGCACTACAAGTAACTGCAACACTTATCGACCTACTAGGTTATGCATAGTATGAACACAGAAGGAAGAATCCATAGTAGTAGATTTTACTATTTCTGCACAGGAAAGCAGGGCGTTTAATCTTAGTTCTCTGCTCCGGAGAGAGAGAAGGTCAGATAGGCTCCTGGCCGACTGCTCAGGCAAAAACTAGTAATCTCTGTTAGGTGTGTCGCAAGAGTGAAAACCCTGCCTTTAAAGGGCCCGAGACTCTTGATACGGAACTAGATTCTATACACCGCTAAATAATCACAACCCACCCTTAAATACTAGGCTACATGGAGGGTCTACATCCCGCCCAACATGAACAGACCCAACAATAAAATTGATTACAGCCAAGTACAACAAAAGTTAACCGACAACCCCGTCCTTTACGGAAGGCGCTACTCAGGGACACCGACAATAATCAACCATTAGTTAAGACTCAACATTACCTACGACTCAAGGTAGCAAGTACAATCACTTACTTGTCTAATTTCCATTAGTAGACGGGTTACCGACCCAACTTTAAAAAGGAGTACATATAATTAATTTGCAAGTTCCCATTTACTAAATCTTGATACATTTAAGTACTTATATTCAAGGACATTTCATGATATATGTTTATCAACAACCATAATTATTACAACAACTTACCATGATTGATTAACTTTAGTACATTTACCTCACTTACCTTGCAATAAGATAGCATCCCTATTACGTCTTATAGGTTAGTATCAATAAATAAACTACGAGGACATCACCATAAAAGCTAGCATCATTACATTTTGTGATATAAAGACTTTGCAAATTAACTAATTATTTTCATAATAAAACTACAATGACATCACCATAAGGGCTAGCATCATTACATTTATAATACAAGGACTTTGCAGTTTAACTAACTATTTTCAAATGAAACTACAATATCTCTTCCATAAATGTCAACACCATTGTAATGACCCTAACTATACTAATCAACTTAATAGTTCCATTACCATTTAACGATATCTAATTAAAATTCCAAGATATAAAATAATATTACCAACAGTTTCGTTACTAATAATAATCATTCATATAAAGATATAAAATAATCTCAAGGATGGACTAAATAAGAGACTAAAGAGAACTTGTAATTTTAAAAATTTCAAGTAAAATAAAGGAAATTAAAGGATGAGCTAAATTCTTATTTAGCTTTAAAAACCTTGAAAGTAGGAAGAATATCAACCCATAGAATAGGGAAAAATATTACTAATAGAATGAGAACATCAATGCAATGAAGAGAACCCACCCTAACAAAATTTATTTTATTTTATTTATTTAATTCCTTTTTATTAAAGGAAAATATTTAAATAGTCAAGGAACTGTAATCAGTCAGAAAATAGATTTAGTAAAATCCCTCCCCAACGCTGTCTGACAGCATCTAGCACTGACGATGGGCGTTAATCATTTGGAAACAGTGTAAAAAGGGATAGCGGCCAATCTTGAATATCGCTGGATTAATTAATCAGCTACCAATCACATGGAAGGGCATAGGGCAGGTGGTTGAGATCCAATCGTTGGGTAAAAGGTAAGGCGTTTAAAAAAAACATAAGAAGGTAAGGCAACAAGGGAATTAAGGACGTTCGCTGCCTGGTGACAGAAGACAGGTAAGGGCTCAGGCATGACGAAATCGAGGCTAGGAATGTGCAGAAGGCGGTTCAGTTACGCCACACATGGCTGGCAAAAATAAGTGAGGCAGGTGACGAACTATCTCGAAAGGGTCCCTCCATCCGCCTCCCTCCAAAACTTACTACCAAAATCAAGTCTGGGTAAATAAACTTGAATCGCCTCAACGAAGGCAGAATTCATGGCTTCAGGGCGTAACGAGAACAACCTCTTAAGGGGTCGCACAGTTTATGGTTGATTGCAATCATATTTTTACAAATGAGTCTACTTCAATAAAATTAACCCAACCTTTTACAACCAACCATTCACAACCATGAAGGTTGAACCCATTCGATTTGTATTTATTTTTAATGGATAACGCACTTACACCTGTTTAGACTTGCGCATATATATTAGATTAACTTATCTTAACCATGGTAAGTCACGCTGACGAAAATAATATATCCTGACAGGATTGCATTAAAAACTGACATAATCAATCAATCTGGCAAATTTTAATTTCGACCGAATCCCTGACAGCAGGTAAAAACCCAGGGAAATCTGAGGAGGCCGATTTCCCAACCCAAAAATTTATGGGGATACGAATTACCAAAAGCAGAGAAATCTGGGGAAATGACTTGCCAAAAACCACGAGAAATCTAGGGAATCAATTGCCAGAAACGCAAAGAAATAATCAGAGTGATGATGCACTGCTTGGTGGCTGGGTGAATTTCATGCTGAGATAAGGGTTATGATAATCCGATTCGGTAAGTGGGATTCAGGCAGTGCCCAGGTACAACACAGCTATCGGCATAGAGGAAAATCAACACAGGCAACCGTTTAAAAAAATCTAAAGGCCATCAACACACAGTGACAGTTGTGGCAACGCTACACCAATCTGAAGGCAGGGAAGTGGGTCTTCTTCCCCAAACGCACAGGAAATTTTCAACACAAATACAAGGACTGAGTAACCCCAGCGCAGAGGTTAAATTGGGTAATGCACAGGGGTTCTGATATTGTTTCAAAAACAAACTTAATATTGAAGGCGCAGGGATTTCATTATTCCCCTTTTTTATAAAATTTAACAATGGTAGAGCAGGGATTTTAATAGGGGTTCAATAAAAATAATTAAAGATTGACCCAGCAAGGATTCCAACATTCGATTGAAATAAAACTCAAAACTGAAAATGCTGGGATTCAAATGTCATTCAAAATCAATTAGAAAATGAAGACATAGGGAGTCAAGTTTAAACCCATCAGTTGCCAGAACGAATCACCGAACAGAATTACAATGACATGCCCATGCATCTAAATAAAAATGCCCACGGTCACATGAAAAATTTCAGAATAATAATTAGTAAGAATTTACATAGTCCCGCACAACAAATGAAAATTTATACAGTCTATAACGATGAACAAATTATGTGCACAGTCCAGAACAATAATAATAAAAATTTACTCAGTCAAGAACGACATTCGCATGCCAGAAATTTGATTCGCAAAGCACTTAAACCTGAACGCAACCCTGTATATGCTACCATGCATGCTAACTATCACAGTGTTTGCCATTGGCAGTAAAATTATACAGCAATAAAATTACAGCAAAAAATCCAATCCGAGCATTCTACTCTACCAATAATAGAAAGACATACTATTGCCTTAACGCCTACCTCGACTGATGTCTGCACGCTCCGAGTTGCTCCTACGTCGTGCCGCTCCTGCTCCGTGCCGATCCCGCTCGCCAACCGTAGAGACTACACCGGTACCTCCTAGCCAATAGCTAGGGGTACTCTGCTTTCCCCTTAGCCCCCCGAGCCGCAAAGGGGCCACACAAATACAGAAGGTATGCCTAGCTTCCCAGCTCGCCTCGCAAGGCTGAGCTGCCACTCCAATACAAGCTGAGAAAATCCCAACTCCTCACAAGCAATCAATCAAGCCACAATCCAGCAGCGTAACGTTACTCTTACAACCCATCCTTTCTTCCTCCTCTTCCCTTTCTTTTATAGAGTTTTGAGACCCACCCTTTCCCTAAATCACATTTTATTTAAGTTTTAATGAAAACCCTCTAAAAATTCTCTGTCTTACAAGTGTCACTCATCCCCCACTTTCTCCAAAATTATTTTCTTTAATTTATTAAAAGGCTCATTTCCTTATTTTTATTAATCCTTTCTCCTTTTTTTTTAAAACGAAAAAGGTAATGCGCTAATTAATCTTTTCATTTTATTTTTAAATTCATAACTTTTTATACTCCCGCACGTTAAATAATTTTATTACTTATTAATTGTCTATGTTTCCTTTATCACTTAGTTTCCCTATTTTTATTAATCCCTTCCTTTTTTTTTAAACCAAAAAGGTAAATGCACTAGATAATCTTTTCATTTACTATTTATTTAATATCTTTTGTTCTTTCACAAGTTAGGAATTAATTTCTTCTTTGTAAAATTTTAAAACCATTAGTTTTAATTTAAATCTTACCCTTGTCATCACCCCAAGAATTTTATGAAGACCCAACTATTACTTAGGTGGTTTTTTGTTTAAATTGTTATTTTTATTCCAGGGTCTGTTCTTAAGGTTAGACTAAAATTTTACCGTAAAAGTTTTAGACTTAGTACTTAGATTCTGAACTAGCCGACACTGGGTTAGGGAAGTTGTTTAAGGATTTCTTAAGGCGTTATTATCTTAGGGCTATTTAGGTTTGTGTCCTTCATCAACATCAATGCGACGTGCCCTTCAAGATGCACCACGTGCTCCAAGGGTGCCACTCGCCTCGTTTGTTTCCTTTGCGCGACGTGCCCTTCAGGATGCACCACGTGCTCCAAGGGTGCCACTCACTTCTTGTGTTTCTTTTGTGCGACGTGCCCTTCAGGATGCACCACGTGCTCCAAGGGTGCCACTCGCCAACTTGACTGATTGGTAGACATCTATAACCCCTGGAGTCAATACTCCGCCAGGTGAACTTGTGGGAGACTAAGGGCTCTAAGGAATAAGGCCCCCGCCTTATTGCACGCCCCTTAGAATCATCGTGAGCGACTATCACAGTCTGCCCTCATGACATCGTGGATCCTCTCGAACTAGGTAATCGTTAACTTATAGTTTGAGCCATGACGGGAGTGCTAGTAGGCTGTGGCAGGGCTGCTGTCCACACCTCTCCCTCAACCTCTCTGGAAATCGTGTGTGGCCCCTTTACTCCATATGTGAGTCTAGTCGGTAAGCTATCGTCAGCTTGCATCATCAAAAATCATGTCAGAAATGTCAACATCATATCATCAAATGAGATGAAATATCATAGTAAATAAATCAACCCAATAGCACACTCCCTGACTCAATCCAGAGTCCAAGGGGTTCCCCCGATGCCTCTGCATCATCAAGGTCCAAAACCCTGCACACTCAATAAAACTGAGTCAATAGCACATGTCTACATCAAATAGTAAAACCTCATGTCATCTATCACAACGCATCATAATCAAGTATAAATGTTTTAACATCAGAAAAGTCCAGATCACTTGCAAGCAAGTGTCCTCAAATAATAATTTTTCTCAGTGCGCCAGAGCGGGATGTTACATTGCACCTGTTGATGAAATCCTGCAATGAACCTGACTTCCTCTAGTTCCAACAACTACACGAGCCTGTCTTGGACAACACCTGTGTCATCCATACCTATAAATGCTGCAATTCTTAAACTAGGAACCAAATATCCCATAGGTACCACTGCTTCCAAGACATAGACTAACTTGAATGGGGTATGCATTTTTAAATTTTTGCAAGTGGTTCTTTAATACCATAACACTGTTGTAATTCTCAGATCCCAATCATCTCTGTTAACACTACAAATCTTAGTCAACGCTATCTCCAAGATCTTATTGAAATATTCAACTGTACCATTCACCAGTGGGTGGTATAGTGTGCTCTTCTGATGGTGAACTTCGAACTCTTGAGTGAAGGATTCAATAGTTTTGTTGATGAAGTGTGTTCCTTGATCACTCATGAGGATCTTCAGGCATCCAAATCTGATTATAATATCCTAAAAAATGAACTGCGTAACTGTAGCTGCACTACATTCCTTAACTGCTCTTGCTTCTACCCATCTGGTCAAATACTTTGTGGCAGTGATAATGTATCTAGCTCTTGTGCACTTTCTTGGTGGGCTGATAGGTCCCACAAAGTCAATAGCCCATTTCTCGAATACTTGTAGTGTTAATTTTGGTGCCAAAGGCATTTCATCCCTTCTAGAAGGATTCCCTACTCTTTGACACACATCGTAGTCTTTGTAGTATTTGTTTGTATCGTTATATAAAGTAGGCCACCAGAGGCCAACTCTGAGAATCTTCTGTGTTGTTTCTTTCTCTGCATAGTGTCCTCCTGCGATGCCTTCATGTGATTCTGAAAGAATCAATGGTATTTCTGCCTCCATAACACATCTCCTTAGGATCTCATCTAGTCCCATATTATATAACTATCCAAATATAATTTGAAAGTCAACAGTGTGGACTACCAACTATTTCTTCTGAATAACTGTGTACTCGCAAGGTACCATTCCTGTGGACAGGAACTGAACTATCTCGGTGAAGTGATCATTGACTTTTATGATGGCCAACAATTGTGCATATGGTAGTGTATCCTCTAGACTGGTAGGTTCCTCTCCATGTTCTAACTTGGATAACTGGTCAGGTCCTTTATTATTTCTTCCTGGCTTGACCACAATTTCAAAGTCATACTCCTGGAATAATAGTAGCCATCTTCATATTCTTCCCCCCAACACTAGCTTGTTGACTAAGTATTTCAATGCAGAATGATCAGTGAACATCTTAAAATGTACTCCCAACAAATAGTGTCGAAACTTTTGCAGTGCATATCCCATAACCAAGCCTTCTCTTTCAGTCATAGTATAGTTCCTTTCAGTTGTAGAAAGCTTCCTACTTGCAAAGAATATGGGGTTGTCAATATCTCCTACACCTGCCTGTGCTAAAACTACTCCTAATGCAATGGATGAAGCATCAACATGAACATTGAACTCCTTACTCCAATCTGGAAAAACCAAGATAGGCACAGTAACCATTTTCTTCTTTAATGTGTCAAAGCTCTGTTGGCATTCTTCTTTCCATTGGAACTTACTATATTTATTTAATAGCTTCTCCACAGGTCTTGTTATCTGTGCAGAACCCTTAATAAACTTCCTATAGTATCTAATGTGTCCCATTCCAGTGTGCAGTTGTCTAACCGAAGTAGGGGGGGGTAGATTGACAATGATAGAAATCTTGGAAGGATCTACCAACAATCTTTGTTTACACACAATATGCCCTAGCAACACTCCAAAGGGTGAAAATAAGATACACTTTTTTAGATTCAGGGCAATCTGACATTGCCTTCACTTGTCTAACATTAATATCAAGCATTCAATATGATCTTTCATTAGGATAAAAATAGTCCAATCATCAAAGTATGCTTCCAAGAACTTGTGTAAAAAGTCCTTAAATGCTTCGACCACCACCCTAGAAAATATGGCTGGTGCATTCCTCAAGCCAAAAGGCATCACAGTGTACTAAAAAGAACCCCATTCTGTTGCAAATGTGGTCTTATGTCGATCCTCCTTAGCAATTCTGATCTGGTGATAACCTGAAAATCCATCTGTGAATGAGTAGACCTCGTGTCCTCCTACAATATCTAGAACTTTATCAGTAAAGGGTGTAAGAAAGGTGCCGTGTAGGAATGCATCATTTAGTTTCCTTAAATCTACACAAATTCTAATTTCTCCTGACTTCTTATATTGGACCACCATAGGACTGATCCATTCAAATTCTTCGACTGGGTCTATGATCCCTGCTTCCAACATTCTATCTAGTTCAATATTAACTTTCTTCTTATATTTCGGGTTCAATATGTAGGGTCTCTGCTTGATGGGTCTTGCATCTGGTCTCAAGGAGATCTTCATTTCTCCCATGGGACCTTTAATGCCCTTCATGTCTATGAACTTGGTTGGAAACAAATCCTGATATTCATGCAATAGATCTGTGATATTGCTAATAGTAGCATCATCCCAATAGTCTCCAACATTTGCTAACTTAGGTGTTTTCTCGGTTCCAATATTAACCTTATTAATTTTAATGGGCTGTCTAACAAAGGGTAATTCAATCCCTGGCGCTTCTATGTCTCTTTGTCCTTCAGTTTCTAAAATGTTTACATCCCTCAGGTCATCATCCTCATCAACATTAATACTGTAGCACTCTTGTAACTGCTGAAGAGGTACAGTCCATTCATCTTTTTCTTGGTCAAGAGGGGGGTTAGGTGCCTCCTCAAAGACCTTTTGTCTTATGATTTGTAAAGCCTAATCTACTGTAGGGTACTAACTTTCAAATAAGAAGGTATCTATAAATTTCTGAGTCATACCGTACCAATCTGTAGTGACGAAGCACAGTTCTACTTGCAGATACCAGTTTATAGGTGTAGTATCCAATGTGTTAATGAACTTATGTACCCACTTTTCTTTAGAAATTTTTCTCTAGGCCTCCTCACAACTTCGTATGTGGTCCTTAGAAAAACTCTAACCTATGTAACGAACTTCACATCCTTCAGCTTGGTCTGAAAAACACGTTTTCATTAAGGTGCAACATTGTACCCATTCTGTGATGTTCTTCTTGTGTGTTCCCTACCATCTAGTTGGTGTATCTTTCAAGGCTTCATCTAGTGCCAAAATACTTTGTTGTACTCGTACAATTTTTTCAAATTCAACTATAAATGTCCCTAAATGATTCAAGACATCAAATGTTGGAATATTACTTACTTATGTTCCAATCCAATGAACTTCTCTGGTCAATCTGGCACATCTCTTCATAGAGACTTCATAAATTCTTTTCTACCATTTTTCCAATTCTTCCTCTGAATTTGATGAACATGCACTTTCACTTCGCCAGCTGAGATTTACATCTGCTATAGGATTAATGTAATCTTTTTATATTGCTGTCATTTTGTAGATGTTCTCTAGCTCATATGCGTGGTCTTCTTCCCTGATAGGTCCTTTGTATCTGTGACCTTCATCCGCGTCTAGAGGTGCAATGACCTTAAGGCCATTAACTTTGAATGCCATTATTCTCTTCTTTAGGTCAACAACATTTGAATTGTTGAAATCCCAATCAATTTCTAACAATGCAAGATAAGGAAAGCTATCATCAAAAATCTTAATCGCTTCAAATTCTACAAACATCCTTACCCTGTCGATTTCCACAGGGACATTCTCTAGTCTTGGAAAGGGGCTCACCGCCTGCTGATTAGCCATCCTAAGCCTGATAGGGGAGTAAATCAATCTAGGTTTTCCCATCAGTGCCCAAGTCTACTTTGTCATAGCATTTACTTCATCGGTGACTTGCTTAATGCTCCATACAACTTTGCATAGGAACCAATGTTGATCAGGATCTTCAGATCCATCTCCTATGAAGATGGGTAACCTCATTTCATCTACCATAGATCTTCCTTGGTTTCTCGACTGAGTATGTACTAAGATACTTGTAACAATACTCTGATTTATCTGACTACTCTGCTTACTCTGGTTACTTAATGCTGCTAAAACAACATGAGGAGTAATAGTACTTACTTCAATAGTAGGTGCAGTTCCTAAAGTTTCTAGTTCTCCCCGATGAAGTTCCTTAGCCTCTAATTCTTTTGTTCTTTTGGACTCTGAATACTATTCATCTATTAGATCTTCTTCTTATCCACTATAGAATCCCTCATCTCCATAGTTCATCTTAAATAGGTTTAGAAGGGGAACCTCTCTGAACGATCTACCACTATGCATGAGTCTAGCCTTTGTGTCACTGTCACTGTCTGAATTCTTGAACATTAGCTTCACTGTATCTTTAGAATATTCTTCTCATGCAATATCATTTTAATATTTAGCTTCAAGAAGTTTAGAAACTTCCCTCTAGGTCCCTTAAAGAAATACCTCTCTGCTTGACTATACGATTCTACTCTGTCAATAGCAAACTCAATAATGTATCCTCCAATAGTGCTATCAAACTAGAGATCCACTGCCCTAGACACAACGTTATCAACTCTCTTGACTTTCTTGATCAACATTGTTGTCCAAACCATAGGTGGTCTAGATCTGATCTCAAACTGAGTATCTGCTAATCTAGCTAACCACTTGTATAACTCCTTATGAACTCCTCCAAAGAAAATCTCATGTATGTCGGTAAAGACGTACCTTCCCAACCAGTCTTTTGTACTAATTCTATGATTCTTGTTCTTAACTTTGGTCAAGTCCTTCTCTTGTTCTTATATCCACTTCTGAATATTTTTCTTCGATGGAAACCACCTTGACATTCCCTCAAGAAGATCTCGGTCCTGGCAACAGAAACAATTGTTGGCATAGGGGAAGACCCAGGGTTCAACTCTTACAACACACCAACAAACCCTAACTACTGGCCCTTTTGGCAACACCTGTGAGGCAGATGCAGTCTCACCCGAAGTAGCAATAGGGGGTTACAGGACACAGGTGTCTACAACCAAAGGAAATGCAAAGTGATTCCAAAACACAACGCAAAACAATCTAGATATTATTTACCCCTCTTAAGATTATTTTGCGAGTTATATCCCTGATCTAACACAACAATGTAGTAACAATATATCAAATGACAAATAACACAACATCAACCATAAATAAAATAAGATATACGTGGTTCACCCTCTCCCTAGGGCTACATCCAAAGAACCATGTTTCTTGATATATTAGATGAAAACATACAGTTCTATCTGTGCACTTAGCTTTAGATATTCTATCTTTCTCTATTTCTATTTTCTCCCTATGCACCTAGCTGCAGGGTTGATCTTCTCACCCAGCTGAAGATCGAGAATACAGACTCAATATTTCTCTCAACAATAGTAATAGCACGTAAGGGCACACAAGAAATGTTGGAGGTGGATGAAAACACAACACAAAGACTAGTAAAGCACGTGGAAAATCTAGAGTTGGTTATGAGAAACATACCTCCGAAGGAACTATATGGATTACAAGAGAGTGTCAAGAAAGAAGTACAGTCTAGAGCTAGGATGGATTCCACCAACCTAGTGCTCGACTGTGAGGTGAAGGATATTTTGTAAGTGACATGTGAGTAGATCATGTTGGAAAATGAGGAGGAGAAGAAACACACATATAACCTAGAAAACAATCTTACATATGTATATCGGAGTATACCAGAATGCGCACAGGAACATGAGGTTACAATAGAAGAGAAGATACAACATATCACGCAGACCATGGAGAAATACAAACAAGAGATAGTGTAGTTAACAAAGAAATTAAATCTGAGCGCACCTCTAGAAGTATGGGAGAAGAGAGAGAAAGAGGTTGTGTTGACGGACGAAATTGACCGTCCGTCAACTAGAAGAGTGAGTCCAGTTCGGGGTTGTCTAAATAACCCAAGTTGTTTGGTGTAACTCATTCTGACGGGCTTAATGGCTCCATTAGCCAATCTAAGAATCCTAAAAGAAACGAATAAAAGAAAGAAATAACTAACTAATTACTAAACACACTATATATATGTACATATGTTCAAATGTAACTATAGTAGTTGTATTTAAGCAGAAGATATACAAGTCTTGTTTATTTACATGATTTACAAGATGCAAGTTTTAATCGAAACTTACAAAAATCGATTTGAAAAATGATTGCTTCTAGGAAGTAGATAAAGAAAGCACATAAAAATATTTATTGTTTTTCTTTTATAAATTTAAAGAATCTTGCAAAAAAAAGGTTAATGAAACATGAACATGTGGATAGTCAAAGTTGAACCATACATTCTAGTTTCATTGATATGTAAATGACAAAAAAATACAAAGAAGCTGTCCTGTCAGTGAATTAGTGAGGTGTATCCAAGCATCTGCATGAGTGGTGAACATCCAACTGCCATGTCCAAGAGAGAAATTTGCAATGAACCTTATGACTATTCTAAATAAATTCAGAACATGTATTGGCATCTTAGGTTTTAATGACAGAAAGTGAAACACAAATATAAACCTGTGATCTCATAATTATACATGATTACAGCAAGATAAATCTAGAAGCAATCTATGCATTTTATCAATCAATTTTAAACTCAAAGATAAATCCCATTATTTAAATCAAAGATATAATCACATCATTTGTATTTTGATGAAGCAAATGATAGATGGTATTTATAATATAAACCTCCTACACATCACAGATCATTTAATCTAAAGATATCGGACCTGCACTTGTAACATGATTAAAGAAAACATAAATAACAACATTATAAACAAAAGGCTAAAGTCAAAATGCATATATGTCATTCTATTAATTTTTTGGAATCACTTGTCCATTCTGTAGTCCTAGAAGATTTTTTTTTGGATAATAGACTTTAAAGATTGAAAAAATTAATACATAAATGATAATAATTAACCATGTATTGATAAAAAAGACTAAAACTATTTAAATCAATGCATAATCAATTATTCAAAGAATATGAATATATTATAATGAAAATAAAACCATTTTACTCGCAGGACAAAAGCCATTAAGAAACCTGGAATTCCATATTCTTCTTTAAAAATATTCATCCATTCTCCCAAAGATTCCAGCCATCCATTACTACATTTGAAAAGAAATAAAAAGTTTACAAAAGCAACAATATACAAAAGAGAAAGAATTAAAATCCTCCTCTCCAATTCTTGGATCCTTTGGCTCTGATCTTTCTCATATATTTATAAAATGAATGAACAGTCTGGGCGTCTTAAATTCCACCACCTGAAACTTGCCTCTAAAAGAGACCCAAATATCTCTCAAATCGTGCAGAAGGTAAATGGGTCCATTTTGGTTCTGGGTTTTCAACCGTTTCTTCAAATTCCTCACGGTTTGGCTGTAATCAGTTCTGAAAAATCGTCTATCTAATGTTGACGCCTTTCCAAATTTTATCTGTTGTTGCTCATAAAATTATTTGTAGCAATCCAAAATTATTTTTGGATCAATAATCTTGAATGTATTTGGATAATAAAATCAAACCATGATCATATATGTATCAAATACTTGATAATAGAAACCTGTGAAACAAAAAGAAACCTAAATTAATAACCTAAAAATTAATAATCTAAAAATTGTGAATAAAACAAAATCTAGAAAAATAAAAAATGAATTTATACTAACTATAACTTATAAACAAACAATGTTTATAATTTGCTTTCAAATATGATCTTAAAATTCTAGAAGCTTCAAGTTAATGGAGAAGAGAAAAATATTAATTTTTATTTTTTTACAAATGATAGATAATTCTTTGATTATTATTATTTTGAAATGAGATGCAAAATGAAAAAATAATTTAATTAATTAATATCACCAAATGATTTCATGAAAATGAGAAACCAACCAAGATATTATTTGATGAAGTATTGAACACATTATTCAAAATAGTCAAACTTGCTAATGAAAAAAAGAATGAACACATAATCATAATTTAAATGAAAGTAAACATTTGATAAACAATAACGTTTTTGTTTAAATTGAGATTTTTATGCTCATTTCTAACTTTTGACATATACTATTGTAATGAATGTTTCATACTATAGTGAATGTCTTAAGTTTGTCTCAAAGCAAGCCAAGGCATAGAACTATTTGAAAAGGTTGATTCTATAGCTCATTTTAATTATCAAGATTCTAATAGGGGCCCTTTAAATTTTGTAAAAATATAAGGCGAGTTGTTGGGGCCCACCAAATGGCGACTTACTAGGTGAAGCAGTTATCTCTGATCTGGTAATATTTTATCTCAGGAAGAAAATAATAAGACTGATAAAAGGATTTAAGCTCCCTGAAATAAATTCACTCTGAGACCATATGGTATTAGGATATGCTCAATGTTATAACCAGACATTAGAATTTTCTTTGCAGGGGATTATAACCTGAAATAATGTCTTAATCAAAGAGTCACGATGTTTATAAAATAAATTCAATACCATTGACAGAGCCACTGCTGCCAGCAGGCGTCCATAGCCTCGAAAGGGATGTCATTTAACCCACTCAAATGCTTTAATCCCATCCAATAGTTGTATCCACATGATGTATAATTCCATAAAAGTTAATTTAAAAACATATACCTGCTACCTCTCGACTTGACATTGCTTCGTTGCCAGCTGGCCTGTTCAGTACCTCGATGAAGTTGTCTTGGTATCATGTGTGCATTTACCTGCTGCTAGTGAGCTTGTTCAATACCCCAATGGGTTTACACACACTTCTCACACATAAGTTCTTTCAACCCTCTTATGCCACTTTTTAAAAATAATACAATTATATATTTCTTGATGACAAAGAGAGCGAGGTGATACTGGAGGTTAATTGCAATACAGGTGAATAGTTTATTTATTTTCTTTCAAAACTGGAAGTTTTATCATGGTTTAGAGATTTTAGATTTCCTTTAAGAAATCATCTAGAGAATGGGGAACCACTTAAAATTGATTCTGTAACATCCCGCTCTGGCGCACTGAGAACACTTATTATTTGAGGACACTTGCTCGCAAGTGATCTGGAATTTTATGATGTTAGACCATTTATACTTGATTATGATGCGATTGACAGATGACATGATGTGTTACTATTTGATGTATACGGGTGCTATTGACTCAGTTTTATTGAGTGTGCAGGGTTTTTGACCTTGAGGATGCAGAGGCATCGGTAGAACCCCCTTGGAATCCGGACTGAGTCAGGGAGTGTGCTTTTGGGTTGATATGTTTACTATGATGTTTCATTTGATTTGATAATTTGATGTGACATTCTGACAAGATTGTTGATGATGCAGGTTGACGATAGCTTGCCGACCAGACTCACATATGGAGTAAAGGGGCCACACATGATTTGTAGAAAGGTTGAGGGAGAGGGGTGGACAGTAGCCCTGCCACCGCCTGCTAGCACTCCCGCCGTGGCTCGAACTTTAGGTTAACGATTACCTAGTTCAAGAGGATCCACGATGCCGTGAGGGCAGACTGCGACAATCGCTCACGATGATTCTAAGGGCCGCGCAATAAGTCGGGGGCCTTATTCGTTAGAACCCTTAGTCTCCTACAAGTTCACCTGGCGGAGTGTTGACTCCAGGGGTTATAGAGGTCTACCAATTAGTCCAGTTGGCGAGTGACACCCTTGGAGCACGTGGTGCATCTTGAAGGGCACGTCGCACAAAAGAAACTCAGTTGGCGAGTGGCACCCTTGGAGCATGTGGTGCATCTTGAAGGGCACGTCACACAAAAGAAACTCAGTTGGCGAGTGGCACCCTTGGAGCACATGGTGCGTCCTAAAGGCCACATCGCCCAAAAGAAATTCCAGAGGCGAGTGGCACCCTTGGAGCACGTGGTGCGTCCTGAAGGGCATGTCGCATTATTGTGGAGGAAGGGTCAGCCTAAATAACCCTAAGTCTTCAGCACCTTAATAAAACCTTAAGCAATTCCCCTAACCAATCGTCGCCTAGCTCAGAATCTAAGCCCTAAGCCTAAGACTTTTCTAGAAAAAAGGGGGGGAAATTTAGTGTGACCTTAA
>JASDQU010106267.1:16516-26654 GCA_032191745.1 Picea mariana
ACAGTGAGTCATGAGCAGAGGAGAAGGAGAGTAACCTTCATCTTGGAGTTCCGACGAGCGAGAAGTAAGAGACTGAGTCCCAAGGCATTGTGGTCTAGCTCGGGGGTGGCTAGTGATAAATCCATTTGGAGTCGCCGAGCCTACGGTTGGGTGAAAACAAGCACCCCTCTCAGCAGTAGCATTACACATGGTGTTTTCTGATAAGTATTTATGTCTTGTATTTCAAATTGAATATTCTTGGAATGCATGCTCATGGTTGTACACTCATGAATGGTTTCTGTATAGAAGTGTTTTCCTGGTGTGTTTGATTGGAAAAGGTGGATGCATGCTTATACTTGTATGGCCATATTTGGTTCATATATATATATATGTGTGTGTGTGTGTGTGTGTGTGTGTGTGTATACATTGAACAAGTTCAGATTTTGAGTCTGTTCTCGGGAGATCTGTCCCATTTACTTGACTCATGCGATGTCTTGGTTGGATTTCCCCAAAGGCACCTCCTTCTGGGAAAGTTCCCTCACTATTCCAGAGCCGGAGTGAGTTCCTTGAAAGGAATACCATTTAAGTAAATATCTAAGTATACCTTGCCCCTGTCATAGAGTTCATAGCTCGATAAGTTAAGAAGGCCTTTCAGTCATGTCCCCAAGCCTGGTGATAAATACCCAAGAATCCATTGAAATATTTTATGGCCTAAATTTGGAGACCTTGCACCAGAAAGAATGGTTCCCTCAGAGTTTGGTGTTTCAATGTTTCGGCAACCGGGAAACCCAAGGGTCAGTTTCCTTGTATTCACCAGATGCAAACTCTCGACTTGTGAAACCCCGAAATAATTATAGCATGGATAAGTTTTGGTCTTTCGGTGTTTCGGTACCTGGGAAATCCAAGGGTAAGTTCCCTTGTACTCGCCAGTCACAAAACCCCGAAGTATGAAACCCTGAAAAGGTCTAGCATGGATAAGTCTTGGTGTTTTGGTGTTTCGGAAACCAGGAAACCCAAGGGTCAGTCTCTTTGTATTCACCAGACGCGAAATCCTGACTTGCGAAACCCCGAAATAAGTATATTGTGGATAAGTTTTGGTCTTTCAGTGTTTCGACACTTAGGAAATCCAAGGGCAAGTCTCTTGTACTCGCCATTCCCGAAATCTTGACTTGAGAAACCCCGAAATGGGATAGCGTGTCTAGAGTTTGGATGTTTCAGTGTTTCGACACCCAAAAAACCCAAGGGTCAGTTCCCTTGTATTCACCAGTCCCGAAGTCCCAACTTGTGAAACCCCGAAATGAGCTTAGCGATGAATACAGGCTCAGGAGTTTCGACTCCAGGGAAACTTAAGTGCGAGACCTCCTATGTGCGCATATCGCGAAACCCCGACTTGCGAAACCCCGAAATATTAATAGCGCAGATAAGTCTTGATGTCTCGGTATTTCGGCACCTGGGATATCTAGAGGCAAGTCCCTGGTACACGCTAGTCCCGAATTCCCGACTTGTGAAATCCAGATATTGCTTAGTGCGTGTAGATTTGGTTTTATGTGTTTCGGCACTCGGAAAACCGAAGGGTACGAACCCCTCGTCCTCTTCTACCGTGAAAAGCTGATACACGGAACTCTAAAAGGTGGAATGCTAGGTTTTAATCTGAGGCATTGTTATATGTGATGAATTGTTGGTTTCTTTCAAATTTTGGCACTTCGAGAGACCAAAGAGCAGGGGAACACATGCATCGTAATTTCTCGAATCACGAAAGCCAGAAGAACCTCTCCAGTAAGGCCTGTGGCCATAGCCAACGATCACATGGGTAAGGATAAGGGATGGTAGGGTCTGCATCAGGCCCCATAGAAACTTGGGGATTGTGTTCCTCGGGGAAAAGAAGGAAAAAGTTGAAAAATATTAGTTCCCGTAGTGGGTGTGTTACACTGATCTCCTTGATTACAAGTGTGGATGTCGGGCGAGCATAACGCGCTAGAGAAGTTTGTGGAGGAGATTTTGATAGAACTCATGGCAGAGAAATTCATGTCTATAGGAATACATGCATCATCAACTGGTGGATTGCAATCATCCCCATCGACTGGATGATGTTCTGTCTATGCTACTGAGAAACAAAGAAAACACCGCGATGATTTGGCTAACGCGAAACAGATTCCGTCAATCTTTCTAGATTATATACCGCCTTTGGCTAGTGTAGTCAGCCATGATAGTGTCCAGTGTGATTTCGAAAACATGTTGATCACTACATACCTCCCGATGGGGATACACGCAGTTGGACCCTAGTTGGGACTGATCCCAGCTCTCAATATCAGTGACTTCAACCTCGGAGACCAGAAGAACTATGCAATGCTCACGTCACATAGGTATTTGATGAAGACGACTGGAAAGAATCCCAAGATAGTTCACCAGGTGTGGATTAAGGAGTTTGCGCGATCAATGATCTTGAACATGATGAAGATTCCTCACTTCAACCAACATCATGAGGTTAAATCTTGCATTAAACTCCTCCTGTCATGCTATCATGGAGGTTATATTTGGTTATATAGGCGCATCACTGTGGATCCGATGCTTATCCACCTGATCACAGAATTGAGCATGCAAGGACCGGACCCTTAACAATTCTACCCAGGAAAGGTTGCAGATCACTCCTTGGCACATCGTATAAAGGAAGACTATGGCGAAGTAGAGAAGGGGAAGCGAGGCTACAAGGCAACCTCTATTCAAGATGGCATAGTGTGCCTTTCTTTCCATCTGATCGCTAGCAATCTTGTCGAAAATAACTGGCCGACACAAGTCACGGGGTTCATAATAGACCTGGTGGGGAAGTGCGTAGAAGGAATGCAGATGAACTGGGAGAGTTACCTCGTCAACGAGTTGGAGCAGGACTGTTGCAAAGCATANCCCTTTTTCTTATGCTTTGCATAAGAAAAAGGGTATGAGTTTCATTTTAGCTGGCTACTGATATTGATTGCATTTTTCGCTTGGCAAATTTCGGAAGGAGAAGCCTTCCCAGAAGTTGAGCCATCGAAGCCATTGGCCACAAGGTTCTCCACCCTGTTGTACACGAGCGATATGGTGAAGCAGTGGCAATCGAATGTGGTGTTCCACGCTTACTACCTACAATTGAAGCGCGCCATTGAATCATTTCCACGGATGACACGGAATACACTCCATCAGTACAGGCTGCTAGCTAAGTTCCACGCAGATCGACACTTCATCTACATCACTGCGTGCAGGGATGAAAGTAAGCAGGAGATGCAGTCTTATTATAAGCTGACTGATGAAGACATGGCATAGATCACTAAGGAATGGCCAACAAAATTCCTTGTACTGGTCGAAGATGCAGAACTCTCTGACCCCGACATCATCGGAAGTCCCGTGGTCACCCGGACTGAGTATGATGAAAAGAGCAGCACAAAGAAAAATAAGAAAAAGGAAGAAGTCCAAGACATAGAAACTGATGAGGAGGACAGCGCATCAGATGGAACGAGGCCTAACTCACTCGCAGAAGGAGGAGGAGACAAAGTGAACCAAGAAGAAGGAGGGGAAGAAGGAGACAAGAAAAATAAAGGCGAAGCTACACCGTTGAAGGATCCCCTCACCACAACTAAAGAATCGAAGAAGAGGAAGGTTTCCCCAGAGAAACCTTCGGAAAGAAAGAAGGCTCGCACCAATAAACCTTAGTCGAAGAATGTGCTCACAGTTGATGATATTGATCTCATCATCGCAGCCGTAGAGGACACTTCAGAAGACAATTTTGGAGAGGCATGGAGTGAAGCAAGAAACACTGTATGAAAGAATAGAGAAGGAGTGCAAAGACATAAAACAATCCATTTATTCAAGCCATGTAGTATCCACTGCGCCTTCTTCAGTAGAAATTCCAGAATTTCGGGATGAGCCCGCCCAATTATGAAGGCTAGTATATGCAACTAAGGCTCGACTTCATCGAGGCCAAGAAGAAAAGGAGCAAGCCAAAGAGGCCTTAAAGCAAGAAAAGGAGGAGGTCCTAGAGAAACTTCTAGTTGCGTAGAAGGATAAAAATGAAATTCAAGCAAAGTTCGAGCAGAACAATGCGAAGATAAAGGAAGAAAAGGACCAATTACTCGCAGAGCAGATTGCGATCAAGGAGGCAGTGACTAAATCACTTCGCTCTGTGTCGGGCTTGGTGCAGAAGGAAGAAGAGTCAACTGAGACACAAGTAGGGAAGCTCGTTGAGGCCATTCAACAACTTCAAGCAAGGGTAATGGAGCTAGAAATCCAAGTAGTGTCGAGCACTCTGCAAGAAGTGCACGATCAGAGGGAAGAAATCGCCAGAAGCGCAATAGAAAGAATCAGGGCATTGGCCTCAGAGTGTAATAAATTGAGTGATCAGAGTGTGTAGACCTACAAGCGCCTTGCAGAAGATCCATAGCTTAGGAAATTGGAAGCACAGCTCCAGGAGGTGAAGCAACAGGCGTCCATCATGCAAGCGCAGATGAAGCTGCTTACTGCAGTTGAGAAGATGAAGAGGTCACAGGAGCAGCGTGCAGTTCAGTAGTAGGTCACTGCCATCTAGAGCAGAGTTATGGAAGTTACACAGAGACTCCAGCCGGTGCAGAACGAACCCTGCACGCTTTTTGAAGAGATCGAAGCACAAGGCTCACAGTTGGAATATGTGGTCGCAACAATGGAACATCACCTGGAAGGGCCTGTCACCAAGAAAGTAATTCAGGAATTCTCTGAGCAGGAAGCTCTAGTGAAGTAGCAAGTCGAGGCATCTCGATCTAAGCTCGAGGCCTTTGAGGTAGTGTTGCCTAGATCTAAGTGACTCGGGACGAGTCACAGGTGAGTGTTGGGGGTCTGTTGGCCCTCGAGCAAGTTTTGAGGAAACATTGGTTGTGTTTGACCATTTTTGGGACTTCGACAGGCTGGTCGAAGATGGCGCGCCCAGGCAAAGCGGAGATCGTGTGATCTCACTTATTTTGCAGGCTTTTTGAGCTATTAGGGTTTATGTAACGGGTATGGGATGTCGGCCCATGGGTTTTACCCATGTTTAGGCCTCTTTGTAAATATATAAATAAGTAGCTAGGCGATGTAAGAGGGGTGATGACAGTTACTAGAATCGGCTTAGTGCATGACTAGTGGCTTCGTGCAAAGAGTATGTTAAGACTTGCAAAGCTAAGTGCAAGTGATTGTAAGAGGCTTTGTGCTATTGAGGATTTGGTTCTGTGCCTTGACCTGATTTTGAGGAAGGTGGATCTAGTGCGTTGTGCGCAGATCACCTATTCAGTACGAAGCTGAGCTCTGTGGCTTTGTGCACAGGAGGAGGTGAATGTAAGGATATCAAAAACTAATAAAGAAGAAGAAGAAGAGTTGGTGGACATAGCCCCACACTAGGGTGAACAATGTATATCCTGTCTTGATGTGCTTTGTGCAATTTTGTTCATGTTGTTTATATATTTATCTGCTTAGTGCACTAATCTTGATGTATGATAGATAGATCTATAAATGCTTAGTGCTTTATGTATGATGAATGCCAGATCTGAGTTAATGCTAAGTGTTAAGAGGTTTTAAGGGTTGGATCTAGATTATTACTACGTTGATCTGTAATTAGGGTTAATCTGCGATGTACATGAGAATCATAACCTAATGAACATTGTTGGCTAAGTGATTTGTTAAGTGTTGTAATCATAGATCTGTGTCCGAGCTTGGTTGTAGACACCTGAGTCTTGCAACTCCCCCTGCCTCTACCTCGGGTGAGACTTCATCTCCTTCGCAAGTGTTGTTGAAAGGACCAGTATTTAGGGTTTTGTTGGTGCATTGTTGAAACGTTGAACCCTAGGTCTGCCCCTATGTGCCAACAATTACCAGTGACCTTCACAACCATTCAGAGCTCTGACACTAATTGTTAGGGCTCAGGTTCCTTCAAACTTGCCCAACACCTTCGCGACCATTCAGAGCTCTGACACTAATTGTTAGGGCTCAGGTTCCTTCAAACTAACCCAACAATCAGAGTTAGGGATTCTCTGCGTGGGCACCCTCGAATCTTGGAACAATCAGATTCTCGCACGGCTCAGAACCTCAACGTATAGGGGCAACAAATGGGAAATCAAGCTCCTTCTGAAATCACCCTGTTCATTGTAGAAGAACTAAGAAAGATTTTGAATTATCCAGAATACATATAACTAGAAATTAACAACAACTACACAACATACTCGAGCTTTATTCATGTCATTATGAGAATTGAACCTGGGTGAACAGAATAACAATCATTCCTCACAACCATCTAAACTACTCCCAATTGACTAGAACCTTTGTTTGTTTCACTTGTATCTCACGGTCGATACTTCTTCGCCACTTTTTACTATTTTTAAAGCAGGTTTATGGAGAATTCTGATTGCATATATTGATTACTTATCCTTTTATATTCAACAATTATCCTAGCCATATCATTTCAATAAAACCATTCTTTCCAAAGTTGTCATGTTACAATGTTCCCGGTCTCGCCTATATAAGAAAAGCCTACACATCTCGACTTTCACTGTGATTTGCATATCTGTATTGTTTAAATTGTTATTCATTCATTTCACTTTGGCTTTTGCAAATAAATTTTTTCAACGCTCACATTTAATAGCTTCTTGGTTCTAGAATAATCCGGTGTCAAACGAAACAATGGTTAAATTTTGTTTTGTGTCACATACTTTGTTCCAGTGAACACTGGTTTCTAAAGGAATTTGTTCAGATACAGTTTTTGAACATAACTTTGTGCTTTTTATTTTCGTTCTTTCTTAAGTTTAGTCGATATCAAAACAAAACCGAAAAAATTTTGTGGTTAACATAGATAGAATCTTGCTTCCAGCATTTTTCCTTGCATGCACCATGAACAACACGTTCCATAACATTGTTCGTTCGCATGCACCATGAACAATATGTTCTGTAACATTGTTTGTTCTCTTGTATAACAGAGTATGTCCATGTTGCCACCGGAAGAAGGATGCTTTGGTTTTACAATATCAAGATGGAAATGATGTTTTCATGCTTGCAGAAAGGCATATTCACATGTCATGTCCATTTTCAAACAATTGCGAATCCCACCAAATATAGTTTCAAGTTTCAATGTTAAGATATATAATAGCTTTGTGGTCCTACTCATGCTCCAATGAAACAATCATCAGTGAAACAATCATTCTATTTTGTTATAGTGACAAATGACAGAATTTGTTTCAAATTAAGCTTTTCTCTAAAAACTTCTCTTTTTTAGCTACTATTTTTGCATGTAACACACTATTTGCATGGGTGTTCTTTCTTAAATTTTGTTGACATCGAGACAAAAAGAAAACGTGGATCTTATGGATAAGATAGATATAATTTTGTTTTGATTTTTTTTTTTGAGTACATGCACCATAAACATATTGTTTGTTTCATTGTTCATTCCTAAGTTATGTTTTGTTTCATTGTTCTTTCTTTAAGTTAGGTTGATATAAAAAAAAAATGAGATCCTATGGTTAACATAGAATCGTGGGCTAGTTTGTGAGTTTTATGTAATTGTTTTTGGGGTTGTTTCTCTGCATTGGGTTTTACATGATCATTCTGCTAAGTTAAGCACTGTGATCAATGTCGACATGTTTGCACAGGTATCATATGCTAGTTCAAGGAAGTACCTGAAAGTTTTTTCATAATGTTTTTTTGGAAAAAAGGATATCATCTGCTAGTTCAAGGAAGTACAGTTTTTCCATAATGGTTTTTGGAAAAAAAAACAATAAAATGTCGATTTAAGATTGCTTAGATGCAACATAAACAATAGGTTATATGACTACCTTCGTTTTCTTTTATCACAGATTTCAATTAGTAAGTGTTTTCAATAATGGGATGAGTAACAATGGTTTCAAACCACTAGTGGCAACATGTTTCCAGATGGATGAAAATTGTTACTTTATTTCCTTGAATGTTGTTTTTTATTCATATATGGAAGTTGCTAATTTATTTTCCTTCCATGTTACTTCTATTATTTAGTGTTTATTTCTGTCATTTCTTCATTCAAAGTCCACATTTTCTTTCAGTTATGTTAATGTCATTGCTAATGAGTTCCACAATATCTTTTTTAATTCTTTAATGCTGAGCAATTGCCTGCTCACATTCTAAATTGCATTGTTCTCAAATAGTACAATGTTACAAGTAAGTACATGGTTTCATTTCCATTTCTTTGTAGCATTGAAAACTTGTACTTATTTACATTCTATGCCACCCAACATTATTTCAAAATTTCAATCCCGAAAAAATAGAGTTTTATTGCTTTTACTATTTTGTCTAAATTAGTGATCGGAGCAAATCCTTTCCCACTATATGGTTCTTGTTATGGCAGTGACATAATGTTTTGGGCTAATTTCATTATTTGGGTGCATGGTTTCCAATAAGTTATTAGATGGTTTAACCTCTAGTTTGTTAACCTGATGTCTGCATCGTATACTGGAACAACTGGGGGTGGCGGCTGATGCGTTAATACATGAGAACATGGTTCCTAAGAAATTGTGTCACCCATTAATGCTCAGCGTTCTTCACAAAACAGGTGGCAACTTTCCTCACAACAAGTGGCAAAGCGTATTCACAATAGCCACAGTTTCCACATCTGGCTTAGCTTTATGTAGGGGATGTCTGAGGAGGTCACCAGCTTTCCCAGTTCTTCATTCCTCTGGGAATGGTGACCTCAGTTCGAGTCTACGCCGATAGCATGAAACGAACGGTTGGTCTTTTCAGATTATGGCTAAGATGTGAGGAGTTATGCCCCTGGACGTTGTTCGTTTGGATTTGGAAATTGCACGGCGGGGAATTCAACAACATAACCTTATATTGTAAGCCACAATATACTTCTTGCACATAGCGCCGCTGTAAAAATATATAGGACCAAGTACTAGGTGAGATTATATCTTGTTTTCAATTAACTGAGCACTAAAAATTTTCTTTTGTTGACCCAAATTCTTGCTAAGAATATAGGATTTTGGAGACTCAGAAGGTTTTAATTCAGGTAAATGATAGACCGATGCTTTGCTAGCGGAGTCTTAGGTCATGGTTTTTGCTGTCTTTAGTTTGTACCGGTGATGTTTGATGATTTATTGAAAATTAAGTCATTTTCTCATCTTTCTTATAGAATCTGCTTGACCTAATCAAATTTTCCCGGTGTTTATATTGGTAATATCTCTAGGAAATGATTTGCTGTGGAAATGATTTGACTATGAAATGTTCAGAAATTTTGGTGGCACTTTTGATCCTTAATCTCTTAACGACTAGCAAGCAATCATTGTATCGAAGCTCGATCCCACGGTCAATTCTGGAAATTTTCTCACCTTGTGCTTGCCCGAACCGATTTTTCTGTCTTTTTGAAGCGTTATTGTCTTTGCAATACTTTTATGATCTGATTTGATGTTGAGATTTGTGGGAATTTTGACATTTTATCTGATTTTTAATAGTTGTTCCTTTTAGAGTGCTTAATATCTTGGTTCTCATCTGGTTTCTGCATCCTTGATAGTTTCCTTGGTTTCTGCGTCGTGGATAGTTTCCTTGGTCTTTAAAGAATTCTCCTATATAACTTAATGATGAGCCTTTYGAATAGYTGCAATGCCTTTGAAACACGAGATGCTTATCAACGATTTCTGAAGAAATAGATATGTTATTCACCATTACAAGTTGTCTGTTGGTAAGATGCCTCGTATTATAAAAATCGGTGTGGCTTGTAAGATATTTTCCCCATCTTTTTCTTGTACGCAGTTGTAAGTGTTGTACTCTGTAATATTTTGATGCCTACTCATCCTTGAATACTTTCAAGGATTGCACATATTGTTAGTCTTTTCATACCTTTCACGTAATTCCATAATTTTTCATTCAATAGATACGAAATACAAGTTCCCTGCCTTACATACTTTTAGAGTGTAATCCTTTAATTTTTCTAAAACGTCAGACGTGTGAAAAAAACTGGAAACAGATTGGAGTATGGATTTCGGCTTTTACAAAAAACCGACGCAAAAGACAAAAAAAAAAAACTCCACCCAGTCAACAAATAAACTCCGGACACTAAACTCAGCGCAGTCAACCAATAAAATCAACGCAGTTAAACAAGTAAACTTAGTGCACTAAGTAAACTCCGCGCAATAAACAAAATCCGTACTCAGCACAGTTAAACAAATAA
>JASDQU010106267.1:33030-50394 GCA_032191745.1 Picea mariana
GAGGATCTGTTCATAATCTATGTTTTGGATCCATTCCTCATCTGTAATTTCCAGACTTATGGCTTCTAGGAGTGCTCTGGACACATCCATCTCTATGCAGATTCTTGCGTAAGATGTATATGTCCCTTTTAGGGTGGCTTCTGAGGTCTTCACATATTTCCCCAGTTTTTTTTCTATTTCTTCGAAAGTAGAGGGTAACCAGTAGTCTAAGGGTAAGGAATAAAATCTTAGCCAAACTGACACCTTTTTGAAAGTCTCTTTTTCTAGGGAGAAATTTTCCTTCCATGGCTACATATATACTCCTGATGAGGTGTGGAAGTATGGACCTCCCTCAAAGACTCTATCACTGTCCTCCGGGTTCATGAATACTGCTATGAAGAAGCCTTTCGAGCCCAGGTGGAGTTTCACTTCTCTGTTTGGCTTCCATTGATATTTAATCCAGTTGCACAAAGTTGTCTATGTGGGCCACAAACCCATGAACTTACATATTAGTGCATGCATCTTCATCTTCTACCTGTAGAGTTGCATTTGTGGATCCTCCAGTATCACCTTGCATATCATTGTTGTTTTGGGTTTGCACGGGTTGCACCCTTTTGTCCCGTTGGGATTCGTTGTGTCTTGTGCCTCACTCTGAGTTTCTCTGGTGTCTTCTCCCATGCACTTGCTTTTTCCCTCATTCCTTTCTTGACCTTTTTCTGGGTCTAATCCCGAGGTGTCTGTCATTGGTGCCTTGAAAACTACACATGTTAGCCCTTTCCCTCTATCCACCACTACATGTTTGTATGAGGGGGTACCCTTACCCCCCCTTGGTGCTCATGTTGTCCTCTGATATGGCCACAATAGCCAAACCCTACCTTGCAGTTTCTCGAAACCCTCTATATGAATGTTATTAAAATCATTTATTTAAGGTTAGTTTGAAAAATAGACTAAACTCTAACTTGTACATATATATAGTGAACTTGATTATGAAACATTCTTCAGTTTACTTCATTCGTCCTTAAATAATAGAATAAAATGGTAATATGTCTCATTACAATTAGAGTAAAAGTAATGATGTTTAATATCTAATGTTATATACCAAATAAAAATAAAAAACAAAAAAACAATTCAATAATTTTATATTTAAATCAATTGAAAAGATGAATATATAAGATACTTTTTGAAGAAGATATGAAATACACAAAACAAAATGATAATTTTAATAAATTATATATATATATATATATATATATATATATAAAATCGCAATGGTCTTAATGATTAAGAGAATGTGTTTTCTCTTTGGAGGTAAATTTGCAAGAAATCACTATTTTTTCATTATTAAACATCTAAATCATAAAAAAAATATGTTAAACTCCAAAAAAAAACTACTTTAATTAAAATATAAAAAATAAATATAACAAAAATTATTAAATACTTTTAACCACTATTTATGTATTAATCAATTTATAAATAAAGTAATTTTTTTTTGTCTACTCTTCAGTATATACTTGAATTAATGTACTCAATCATAAATATAACAATAACACGACTTATTAAATACTTTTAATTCTTTTTTTCTCATTATCTTTAATAAGTATATAAACAAAATAATTATTCATTATTTTTTACTCTTTAATTAATATATCAATCAAATTTAAAAATCAAAAATTTTAAAGGAAAAATATTACTTTTATTTATTATTATAATATTTTCATAAAAAACAAACAAGTGAAATTTTTAATAAATTCATATTTCATAATTTTTTATTAAAAAAAAAAAAAAAAACATATTGCATCTTTAATGAATCTAGATTTAAAATTGAGTAAAAAACATAAAGATTTAAGCAAGCATGTGAAATCTTTAATGAATATGTATTCCATAATTTTTCATTAAAAACAAAAGCAAAGATACCACATCTTTAATGAATCTAGATTTAAAGTTGAGTAAAGTGTATAAAACTTTAAAAATTATATAATTGTTAAGTAGTGTATGAATAAAGTAATTATAAATCTAGATTTAAAGTTGACTAAAGTGCATAATGCAAGACTTTTAAAGTTGAGTAAAGTGCATAATGCAAGACTTTTAAAGTAGTATATAAATAAAGTAATTATTCATTGTTTTTATTTTTTTTTTACTTTTTAATTAGTATTTAAATAACGTTTGAAAATCAAATATCATAAGTAAAGGTTTAAAGGAAAAAAAATCAGGGGGGAAAAACAACGCCAAAAAGTTCAACTTGGTGAAATGGAAAATGGGTAGAGCTCAACAAAATAGAGGTGGACTGGCCATAAGAGACCCCTCCTTAATGAATATTGTTACTGGGGTTACGCTCCAAGCCCCACCCCACGCAATAGAATCAAATCGCAAATGGACTTACTAAGGGACACTTTTTGCCCTATCTTATTTATTTAAGGCCTACCACCTGCACGACTTACCCTCTTCGCACAACCCCAGCAATTCTAAAGTTATAACCGGGTCTTATCTCTTCTTTGGCTCGATAGGCTACCTCTATTATTGTCAAGAACGAAATCCAGAAGCATAGCCAGTGGCAGAGCGACTAGTTGACCTTGATCCAGTCAAAGAACCATCACTATTGATTGGTACATTACCTCTAGACCTATTGATTGGTGATTGGGAGAGGTCATTAATAGGGAGAGGGGAAGAAATCTAGGTTATGCGGCCAAGTGTCTCTGTTGTGAGGGTTAATTATAGTGTTATATAAATAAAGTAATTATTCAATTATTTTAGTTTTTCTCTATTATTTCTATAATCAGTGTATATTTTAATAAAAATATTTGATCATAAATATAATCATAAATTTGTTTATCCTTTAAGAAGATAGGGTATGTATATGGACTGAGGGGATTTCTTGTCCCATAAACAAGGAAGTCTCATATATCAATTTAGTGTGACTTAACAGTGACCTTAAAAAAATAAAAATAAATAAATAAAATTCAAAAACAAATCAATAAACAACATTTTAAAATTTAAAAACAAATAAATAAACAACATTTTAAAATTCAAAAACAAATAAATGAACATTTTTTTAAAAGAAAATGTTCCCTTTATTTACTATCATAATATTCTTATTAAAAACAAAAGAAAGCATGTGAAATATTTAATAAATTTAGATTTCATAATTTTCTATTAAAAGCAAGCTTGTCACATCTTTAATGAATCTTAAATTTAAGTAAAGTCAATAAGGGTTTAAAAGTTACTTGATTGTTAAGTACATGCAAGAGTAGTGTACAAATAAAGTAGCATTAATTTTTGTTTATTCCAATTAAAGTTTGAAAATCAAATACGATAAGTAAAGATTTAATAGAAAAACATTTACTTTATTTATTATTATAATTTTTTCATGGAAAATAAAAATATGTTTAATTTTTAATGATTAAAGTGAATGGAAATTTGAAATTATTTAATTTTTTTTATTATTATTCATATTTAATGGGTTGATAAACATTTTAACTTTCAAAAAATAAAATATTAATGAAATATTAAAATGAAAAAGAGAAGTATAAAAAAATATTAATTATAATTGAGATATTTAATATTAATTTCATTTATTGAAAACATTGATTATGGAAAGGTAAAAAATCATTAATAGAATTTAATCATAATTTTGTGTAATAATCATTAATATTAATAATATTATTTTCTTATCTAGTTATAAAATAATTGATTTCCTTTTTCGTAATGTGTTGCTTTAAATATTTTAAATAAAACATTTATAATAGTTATCTTTTATTTTATTTTGTTTAATTGTTTTATCTTTGTAAAATATTTAAATTGTACAACATTATTAAATTTTTATGTGAAAATCATTTTGTTTTCAAGAAAGATTAATTTATACAAATTTATTATCATCATATAGTCATTCTACATCCTATTAATTATATCATTATTTGTTTATAAATCTATTTTAAAGTGAACATGATTCCTTTTTATGTAGCTGAGTTCAATTTTCTTAATTAACTTCAAACTCTTCAAATAACTTCCATGTATGCACACTAGAACTTTCTCAATAGACAACATAGGTTTCAACAACCCTTTGGAGTCTATCAACCGCATGTCATGTCTTAAGTTTTCTCTAATTAAGAACACATCCTTTTATTGTAGTAAACCAAAGCATTTTTTAGTATACCTCTTTCTTACCTCTCTAAAATTATCAAGGGTGTGAAAGTGAAGGGGACTCCTACATGAGTTATCATATTCACTATTAGAGTCATTAACATCAGATGTGGTGGGTTTTGTTTAGCAAGGTTCTCTTGTAGACATCTTATGGTTCTTATGCGAACAAACAAATCATGCAAACCTTGTGTAGGCAGCTTCGACCCTCAAACCTAAGAAGATAATTGTTGACGAGTATGAAGACACCGTGAACAAGATGGGTGCAGTTTTAGCTTATGCTATTTTAGATGCATATAGACTGAATGCCACGATTTATTTTTTTTGTCTAGGAATAACTTGTTGGCATGATACTATGGTTAAATTATAGTAATTTATATCTTAAACATTTTTTGATAGCCACTCTTTTCAATCATGTTGTTGTCTAGGTTGGATGATACATGAAGTCATGGATTTGTGTTTTTCAATGTAAGTATGATAAATTTGAAAATATTTGTAAAGGTGAGTTATCAATTGATATCTTATTGTGACTTATTATAGTGACAATACAAACACAAATTGATCGAAAGAAAAAGAAAAAAATTCCAGACATGTTGAGAATTTCATACATAGAGTGATGCAATATCTATGGATTTGTATTTGATTGAAATTTGATATGCCATAAAAAAATTAGAGTGGTACAAAAGAAACAGAGTGAATTGATAACCCTTAGGTTCCAAAATCAAAACTGACTCTTGTACATTTAACTATTGTGTGTAGTTTGTTTAAGTGATATTTATAGTTTTACCCACAAAATGGTGTATAATTATATGTATCTTCAACTCCAACACAACAAACAGTTCCAACAAGCAATTAATTTGAGCTAAAAGAAGTCTATGACTCATTGAATCACATATACGAAAAACATATCAGCAATCATAATGAAATTCTACTCCACATAATGAATTTTCAATTGAAATAAAAATATATAGCAATGAATCTCTCTAACATTCCTCCTTCACCACAAAATAGAATAATTCACCCATGATGCATATGCCTAGTTTAAATGATAACTTTATTAGAAAAATACATAAATATAAGATTACAGTATTCATGAGATAGCAATGATATGGTTCATTAAATATGTAATTCAAATTTGGCACTCTAGAGAATATAAGTTTCTACAAATTATATAGAGAATCATCATCCCTTAGTTTTTTTATCGAGGACAAGCAGTGCATCACTATTCACTCTTCATTGATGCATAAGATACAATAAAATCTCATGTGCACAATATTAGAATTATTTGATGCTTGAAAGGTTAAGTAGTTTATCATAGACAATGCATTTGTACATTTATTGAAGCGTCATAGAGCATGGGGAAATTTTACTTATTAGTCCCTGTTGAAGGCGTAGAGGGACTATAGCGATCGATAATTCATTGACTTCATATTAGTTTGTCCTTCGACCACAAATATTTGCATAATATCTATTGTTGGAACTAGGGAACTAAAACCATTGATTTTTATATAATAAAAAGCACCATATATGTCATGATCTGATTGGATAACAGATTGGAGGTCTTATTGTCGGCTTCGTTATTCTCAATGTTCTATATGTTAGCATATCCAAAGTTTTTGATCATATACAGTCTTTCTAAATCATATATTTTCTTATGGATTGCTCGAAGGTGGATTAATGCTAGCATTAGTTCGAATGTTTGTCTTATCCTTTTCTGCTAGCTAAATTTATCCTAAGTTTTGTTAATTATAAATATTTTTATGTTTATTGTACTATTGTTATTATTATTATTTTTAGTTTTTATTATTTGTAAGTACTTACGAAAAGTAAAGAGGCATGCCACACGCATTATTTCTTAAATGTTTACATAGCGTGAGGCCCTTGGATGGTTCTGACAGCGTTAAAAGTTTACCTAACATGCCTCACAACTCTAAATGTTTACTTAATAGGCTACAATCTTGTTTATAGTGAATTTGGGCAGTTCAGGTATAGTGAAGCTTGTGAGTTCTAGTGGTTTGAGGTCGAATTGCAAATGACGTAAGTGTTGTCTGCAAAATATGTATCATTGAATTGTTGGGTGCAAAATGTATACGACGGAAGTGTTGGGTGCAAGGTGTATATCTTGGAACAAGCGAAACATGAAAAATAAAAAATAAAAAATAAATATGAATAATTAAATTTAACAAAACATTATCACAATATTAATAATGAATACGATATTTAATATTAATATTATAGGATAGATATCATTAATTTTACTTTATAGTTTATTTATTAATATTAATATAAAATAGTATATACAAGTATATATCAATTTTAACTCTAGAGTCAAGAAGGATCAATTTCTAGGTACAAACCTTTATTATCATAAACAAAATCAAAATTTCAAAATTCCAAATTTACATTTAAAAACATTAAAAATAATATTGAATAAAATTTAAATAATTGTTTATACTATTCTTTAGGTAAAAAATGTTATAGCATTATATAAATTACTATAAATCATGGTACAATGTTATAATATTCTATAAATTAATAAATCTATATTATAGGATAGATATCAATAATTTTACTTTATAGTTTATTTATTAATATTAATATAAAATAGTATATACAAGTATATATCCATTTTAACTCTAAAGTCAAGAAGGATCAATTTCTAGGTACAAACCTTTATTATCATAAACAAAATCAAAATTACAAATTTACATTTAAAAACATTAAAAATAATATTGAATAAAATTTAAATAATTGTTTATACTATTTTTTAAGTAAAAGTGTCATATCATTATATAAATTACTCTAAATCTTGGTACAATGTTATAATATTCTATAAATTAATAAATCTCATGTTGCGATTTGTAGGACTAGTGATACATAAGCATGACTATAAATGTGACCCTGCGAGTCCGCCAACCCGCTCACCGTGATCGATAATTCATTGACTTAATATTAGTTTGTCCTTTGACCACAAATATTTGCATAATATCTATTGTTGGAACTAGGGAACTAAAAACATTGATTTTTATATAATAAAAAGTACCATATATGGCATGATCTAATTGGATAACAGATTGGAGGTCTTATTTTCGGCTTGACTATTCTCAATGTTTTATATGTTAGCATATCCAAAGTTTTTGATCATATATGGTCTTTCTGAATCATATAGTTTCTTATGCATTGCTCGAAGGTGGATTAATGGTAGCATTAGTTCGAATGTTTGTTTTAGCATTTTCTGCTAGCTAAATTTATCCTAAGTTTTGTTAATTATAAATATTTTTATGTTTGTTGTACCATTGTTATTATTATTATTATTATTATTATTATTAAGTACTTAACATACATAAAGAGGCCTGCCATAGGCCTCACAGCCTTAAATGTTTACTTAACATGCTACAATCTTGTATGTAGTGAATTTGGGTAGTTCGGGTATAGTGAAGCTTGCGAGTTCTAGTGGTCTGAGGTCGAATTGCAAATGATGGAAGTGTTGACTACAAAATGTGTATCACATAATTGTTGGGTGCAAAATGTATATGACAGAAATGTTGGGTGCAAGATGTATATCACGGAACACGGGGCACATGAAAAATGAAAAAAAAAAATATGAATAATTAATTGAATAAAATTTAACAAAGCATTATCAAAATATTAATAATGAATCCGATATTTAATACTTTTCTTTTTGTAAATAAAGGTGGAGACTTATATTAATACCAACTAAAATATTACAAAAACCTACAGCCTATCAGCATACACGAAGCTAACTAGAGTATTCCTAAAAGAAGGTGGACTTGTTGGTAACCAGATTTCAATGTTTTTCACAACTTCGCTTATCGTGATTTCGTGACCTTGGAGGATAGTTGCCTCCATACTCTTGACTCCCGATAGTCAAAGTCTTGAAACCTTCTTGCATCGGAACAATGGGTCCAGATCGACAGTGTCGAATGCCTATATATCCAACGGTCTAGATTCTCTCCCTTTTTTCATGACTTCGCGTAACACGACTTCGCGACTTTGGAGGATAGCTGCCTCCATGCTCTGGACTCCCGATATTCAATGTCTCGAAAGATTCTCGCATCAAAATGGTGGCCCCATATCGACGGTCCCAAGCACCTGTAGAGCCAATGGTCTTGATTCTCTCACTTTTTTCACGACTTTGCGTATCGTGATTTCGTGACTTTTGTGGATAGTTACCTCCATGCTCTAGATTAGTGATAAACGAAGTCCCGAGATCTTCTCACCTCGGAACAGTGGGCCCAGATCGATGGTGTTGAGTACCAGTATAGTCAACGGTCCATATTCTCTCACTTTTTTCGCAACTTCAGATATCACGACTTCCTAAATTTGGAGGATAGCTTCCTCCCCATTCTGGACTTCCGATAGTCGAAGTCTCAAAAGATTCTTGCATCAGAACGGTGGGCCCAGATCGACAGTCCCGAGTGCCTATAGAACCAACGGTCCTGATTATCCTCCATTTTCCATGCCTTTTCTTATCGTGACTTCACGACTTTGGGACAAGGCTCCCCCCATGCGCTAGACTCTCGAAAGCCACATTCCCAAAATCCTTTGTGAGCTGCTTACCATCTGTGTTGTCGTTTACGGGAACCCTCTCTCCTGAGCTTCTGATCATTTCTAACTTGGAAGAATTATTGAGTGATGAAGGATGTCACCTTGTTCAAGTTAGAGCCTTCCAGTTGGGCAAGCTCTTTGCATTGGAGCCAGAGGAGTGAGCTTTGTGACTACCTAGAGTTATGGAAAATGATCTACTACATTGAGTCAACTCCTTCATTAGCCAATTTGTTTGCAACTTTATTCACACTACGCTGAATGTGCGAAGGGGTAATAGTTAGAGCAGGTCTGAGAAGTGCCTGGAAGATATAAAGAGGGCTAAGGAGGTGCCAACTGGGAGTGATTTTCCCTGGATCTCTTCCATTCAGTATTTTTGCAACCAGGTTGATTATGATTTTGGAGTCTCCTTCAATGATCAGACAGGTTAGGTTTTGATCTAAAGCCATTTGTACTCCTTTGAGAAGACCCCAAATTTCTTTTGAATTGTTGGTGTCACATCCGAGATTTTCTGTGATGATGCTTTGAATTTGTCCCAAGTTGTTTCTTATGACTGCTCCATAGCTAGATCGACCTGGATTGTCGTTTGAAGATCCATCAAAGTTGACTTTATGGAAGCCGGGCGGGAGGGGGGGACCACTTGGAGGGATAGAGGGATTTTGAAAAAAGGCGGGGCTATTGAAGATTGATGGAGTGAGGAAACGAGAAACTCCAAGAGTTAAGGAGAAAGATATCACTTGGTTCAGTGGGGAAATCTGCCTGGGTCCACAAATGAAGCTGAAGAGTTTCCTGGATGTACGAGAGGATTGTGTTCCAGAGGAGGGTGTGGGGAGAGGGATGGGAGTGAAATATTCTTCTGTTCCTCTCTTTCCATAGTTGCCAAAATATGAATTCTGGTAAGAGTTGCCAAGTTCTGTTCAGGATAGGACTTTTGAAGGAACTGGAGCCCCAATCCCTAATTATTCTTGTGATATTGTTCTTATCTTGTTTGGCTCTTCTCATGAGTTGAGAGGCTTGGTTCCAGATGTCCTTGTTGAGTGGAAAACTGTTAGGAGGTGCTCCATGGTTTTTTCTTAGAGATGGAAGAGATGGAAAATCGAGGGGCCAATGAAGCCTCATCTTTGAAGATTGTCCCAAGTTAAGATATTGTTCTATAGAAGAAGCTAGAAGAAAGTAGAGATTTTGGGCCAAAGTTTTAATTTCCAAATGGTAATCCAGATGCTATCCTTTTGAATATTTTTGAATTTTTCCTGTAGAGTGTATCCCTCTTTGAGAGTGAAGCTACCATGAGGTGTGTATCCCCATCTGAGAATGTCTTGATCTGTGCTTTTCTGAATTCGTCTTTGAGATGTTGCATGTTTCCAATGCTGCAAGTCACAGTCCAATGCTACTTGGAGTTCCTTATGGGTTTATTTTTAGCTACGCCAGGGGGAGTTACTGGGGCTATCTATCCACAGATATACCACTTTGAGAGTGTCCATATCTTGTATGTGATTTGTATAGGATTGAATATTTTCTTCCAATTGTAGAGGTGGAATTTGTTGCCAATAATTCGTCCAGAATAGGGCATTATCGCCATTGTGAACTTAACAGAAAGCATGATCTTGGATGAGTGATCGATTTTTCCAGGCCACGTTCCATATGTTGGAATGTTGAATTTTCTCTTGCATTCTTATCAGATGGCTTTGATGCGTGTTGAGGGAATATTTGTGCTTCCAGAGTTGGTCCAGATCTCTGCTAGAGTTTTGAGCCATCTCCACCAAATTCTTGCTACCATGGTGCTATTAAATTTTCCAGGGTCCCGAAGGCCCAATCCACCTAAATATTTGGGCTTGCGGACCTTGTGCCAACTGACTAGGGCCCATTTTCTGTCTAGATTATGTCCATGCCAAAGAAAGTTTCTTTGCATATTTCTTGTTTTCTTTATGACGGAAGGAGGGGCAACTAGGGCAGAGAAGAGGTAAGCAGGGATGGCTTGAAGGAATGACTTTAAGAGAATGGTTCTGGCAGGAAGGTAGAGGGAGCGAAAGGTCCATTTGCTGAGATGTTTGGAAATGGAGAGTAGGAGAGAGTCCCAGGAGATATTTCTAGTTGTTGAATCAGAGAGAGGGAGTCCCAGATAGCAAGAGGGCAGAGTGAAAACAAGAGTTTTCAAAAGTTTAGAAAGGTGATGTTGGATTTCTTCCGGAGTATTAAAAAAGAAAAGTTGTGACTTGGCCAGATTAAAGGTGGTGCCAGAGGCTTCACTGAAATCAGAGAGGATGGAATTTAGTTTGTTTACCTCTTGCATAGTGGGGGTGTTCATTATCATTGTGTCATCGAAAAATTGGTTTTGGGATGCTTCCATTTGTAACCCATGAAGAGGGAGGCCCTGGGGGGAGTCATTTTGGATAGAATCCTTGATGTAGCGTCCTACGCCTTCTACCATAATGACAAAAAGGAACAGGGAGAGAGGTTTGCCTTGCCTTATTCCTCTTGTGGGGGAGAAGGGTTGAGAGGGGACTCCATTGACAAGGACTAAGAAAACAGTTGAGGAAATGAGGTTCATTATCCGATAGATCTAATCCCAGCTAAAACCGAAAGCCAATAAAAGAGCTTCCATGTACTGCTAGCTTAATTTGTCAAAAGCTTTTGAAAAGTCAAGTTTTAGAAGCATACCTAGAGTGCAGGTACTCTTGAGTGAGTGAATAATTTCATGGAAAAGGATGACACTATCCATCATTTTCCTTCCTTAGACATACCCTGATTGCTCCTTGGAAATGATGAAGGGGAGTATGGGATTGAGTCTTAGAGCTATGACCTTGGAGATGATTTTAAAGATCACATTGTAGAGTGCTATGGGTCGAAATTTCTTCGGATTTGTTACTCTTTCTTCTTTGGGTATAAGGGTGAGGAAAGTGGCATTTAGAGATGGAAGAACTTTGCCTGAGCTATGTGATTCCTCCACCAACTGCCACATTTCTTCCCTTGGCATTGGCCAACAGGAATGGAAGAAGTCTGTGGTAAAGCCATCTCGACCTGGAGCCTTGCCTGTGGGCATGTCCTAAATAGCCTAATCCACTTCAGATTTCATTATTGGTGTCATGAGAGCCTCATTCTATTCCTAGGTGATGATAGTTGCGATAGTTTGAGTCACCCTTTCAATTGTAGAGGTATGGTCCACCATAGGTTCTGAGAGGAGATCCTTGTAGAAGTCTGATAACTCATGTGATATTTCCTGATGAGTTAGCAAGGTGTTTCCTTGTGGGTCTTCCAATTTCATGATTTTATTGATTAGGAGTCTGTGGATCATGGATCGGTGGAGGAATTTGGTGTTTCTATCTTCCTCATTGAGCCATTGAACCCGAGATTTTTTCCTCCATGTGATTTCTTTTTGCTTCTGTCTTTCTTCCAGTTTCCTTTTGATCTCATTGTCCTCCTACTGCTGAGTGATTGTGTAGCCTAAGAGAATGAATTTCCCTTGGATGTCCTCTAGTTTTTGTTCCAACAATTTCCTTCCCTATAAAATGTTCCCGAAGATGTCTTTGTTCCATTGGTGCACCTGTTATTCGAAGTATTTGAGATTTTACTAGAAGCAATATATTTTTGTGCCCTTCTGGATTTCCACTATGCTCCACCAGTGACGGGTGAGTTCCTGGAATTCTGGATGGGTACGGCATAATTTTTCAAATATGAAGGGTTTTGACTTGGGGGTAGCGATAGTGTCAACCCATAGCTGAACCGACCAGTGATCCGAGCCGGCCTTCGGGAGGATGTTGGAATCAATTAGGGGGGCTTCCACCAAGAGAGTTTCTTAGGTGAGAAAGTGATCTAGCCTGCATGATATTTGTTGGTGACCTGATCTTTTTTTGGTCCAGGTGTAGTTACCATTGTTGTTCTCTATATCAACCAGTCTGAGGTTCTCTAGGAGTTTCTGAAATTTTACATTGTCCTGCTCTAGACATTTTTCCCCCCTCGTTTCTCCTCCAGTGTGAGAATCATGTTGAGGTCACTACCTATTATCCGTCGTTTTTCCTCAGCTAGAGAACCTAAGTAAGCTAGGCTTTGAAGAAAGAGGTCTTTGTCCTAGCTATTTTGTGGTCCATATGCATTTGTGATCATTCCCTCCTTGTCCGGACCTATGGTTCTATAGTGCGTTGTGATGGTATTTGAAGTGGAGAAGCCTTGATCTAGGATGACTGTAGCAGGGTTCCAAAGGATGGCTAGGCCCCCTAAAGCCCATTTTGAGTCAATTTGATAGGAGTCATAGTTCCACCAACATCTTTTGAGGATGTCTTCTATAGTTTTCCCTACACATTTTGTCTCTTGTATTAGGAGTATATCGGGGTCTTCCATTTTGATTCAGTTTTGGAGTATCCTTTGCTTGGATCTTCCATTTAGACCTCTGATATTCCAGGTGAGGATCTTCATAATTAACAGTTAGGTGGGTGGGAGAAGGAGCTCTTTGAGAACTTGTGAATCTGTCCCGAGTTGATCATATAGTTTCTTGCTTCCTTTATTAGCTGATGAGTTGATTTTCTGCCTCATCATTTGTTTTCTTTTGGATGTTTTCTTCAATCTTGGTTTGGGTTTGTGCAGATTCCAAACCTTGATGTAGCCCCTGCTGATGAGTCCTGAAAATATTTGTGAACTTTCCTGAGTTGGTCCTCTGGAAGGGTTTGACGATCCTTCTTGTTGAGTGCTTCCTCTAACCTGTCTAGGTGAATTTCTGCTAGGCCCTATTCATCCATTTCCATGACTATATCTTCCTCTCTTTCTGGTTCCTTCCCTGTACCTGCATGGGTATGTGGATCTATTTGATTTGTTGGGGTTTTGTGTTATTGATTTTTCTTGTACTTGGTGGGATATGTCCTCGTGGTCTTGTGGGGGTTTTCCACTTCTTCTGCCTCTGGGAGGCAGTTGAGGGCTTCAAAGGAATTGTTATTTGGGTTATTTCTTCCATTGTTGGTGGTGGGATTATTCTACAATTGTTTCCTTTGATTTTGGACCTGGGTGAATCCTTCATTTGNTGAGGGGGGCATCTCTGAAAAGGTGCCCATGTTCGTGGCATTTTTGACATCTCAAAGGAATGTGTTCATAGTCTATGGTTTGGGCACATTCCTTGTCCTGGTATTCTAAGGTAATAGTGCCTGGTAAAGCTTTGGAGATGTTCATATATACACACATCCTTGAATAAGAGGTGTATTTTCTATGTTTACTGGCTTCAGAAGATTTGACATATTTACCCAAGGTGTTGCCTATGCCCAGTAAAATTTCTTCTAACCAGAACTCTTGAGGCAGGAAATAGAAGCGAATCCATACCAGTGTGTATGTGAAGTTCTTATTTTCTGGGCAGAAGCGGTCTGTCCAGAGGTGGAGGTAGAGGTCAGTCGAACTGTATAAATATGGCCCCCCTTCAAAGATCATGTCATTATATTCCAGGTTGTAGAATATTACTGTGAAGAAACCTTTGGAGCTCAACTGGAGCTCATAATCTCCCTTGGGGTTCCACCACGCCTTGATCCAGTGAGTTAGGTCCTTTTCTGAGGACCAGAGACCTAGGAATTTTCCTATGAGGGCATGGTCTCTCATGAATTGTGTGTGTTCCCCTATCCTGGTGGTTTTGATGACGTATCTGGGTTCAACCGGGGCTTGGGGGATACATTTTTTGGGTATCCAGGCTCGAGCAGCTTTTGGATGCGAGGACTCAGCATCTGTATTCGATTCATTGTTGATATCCATCTCTTCCTCCAGAAACTGGTCTCGCAAGTGCAATGGCGGCTCAAAGGTCGGTCTGCATGCCCATGAGTTCTCTAGATCTTTGGCAGCGTCGTTGCAGTAAGCGTCATTGCAGTAAAAGGGGGCTTTCGCCCCCCCTTCTGTTCCCATTCTCTGAGGTGGTCAGTGCTGCAGGGATGAGGTGATCAGTGTGTACCGAGGGAGTAAGAGATGGTCTGGGAAGGCAGGAGCTGGGAGCATGAAGAAACCCTAAAAGTTGCAGAGCTCAAAAAAGAACACAATTAATATTAATATTATAGGATAGATATCATTAATTTTACTTTATAGTTTATTTATTCATATTAATATAAAATAGTATATACAATTATATATCCATTTTAACTCTAGATTCAAGAAGGATCAATTTCTAGGTACAAACCTTTATTATCATAAACAAAAGAAAAATTCCAAAATTCCAAATTTACATTTAAAAACATTAAAAATAATATTGAATAAAATTTAAATAATTGTTTATACTATTATTTAAGTAAAAAATCTTATAGCATTATATAAATTACTATAAATCTTGGTACAATGTTATAATATTCTATAAATTACTAAATCTCATGTTGGAGTCACTCAGACTCTTCATACATAAACATGACTATAAACTCGGACTCTTTATACATAAACATGACTATAAATGTGAACTTGCGATTTCACCAACCCGCTCACCGTGTCACATTTATTTTATTCTACTATATTTTTATAAGTATATGACAGAATTGTTGGGTGCAAAATGTATATGACAGAATTGTTGGGTGCAAAATGTATATAACAGAAGTGTTGGGTGCACGAACAAGCGGAACATAAAAAATAAAAAATAAAAAATAAATATGAATAATTAATACTATCAAACAGAAAATGAGATTTGTTAAGGACAAGCTTAACCAACATAATTTTAAAGGAGTATACAGAATAGATTGTTCTTGTGGAAAATGCTACATTGGAGAAACAGGTTGCTCTTTCAACACCAGGATTAAAGAGCATAGTGCTGACATCAAGAATGAACGAACTCGCACCTCAGCACTAGCCGAACACTCTCTCACAACTAAGCATCATATACGCCTAGAGGACACCAAAATCTTAGCTAAAGAAGACCATCTCCTTAAAAGACGTATTAGAGAAGCAATCGAAATCATCAAAAATCCCAACAACCTAAATAGAGACAATGGCCTAGAGATTAGTGAAAATTGGATCCCGCTCATTCGGGAAAGAAAACATTATTAACCTTACCCTCAGAACTCTAGTACTTACACCCTCACTTTTCCCGAACCTTAACTTAACCTGATCATTAAAACCAACCTTATTAAAACCAATTTATACCAACATACCTTATAAAAAATCTCTTTGACATACATTAATAATAGTATTATTATTACCTTTTCACATATTAAACCTAACTTAACCTTACCAACATAATACTAATTACTAACATCTACTGGCTAATTAAAATTAAACCATTTCAAGACCAACCTAATTGATTCCAACTTATAATCTTCTACCACTAATATAACAATAATAATATTAATGCTACCTCATTAAATTAACCCTAAATTTAACCTATAATTAACATAAAATTAATATTAATAATATTAACACCATATGGTTATCAAATTAAACCACTAATATTACAATAATAATATTAATACTACCTCATTAAATTAACACTAAATTTAACCTATAATTAACATAAAATTTAAATATTAATAATATTAACACCATCGGGTTATCAAATTAAACCACTTAATTCACTAATTAACTAAATCACTATTAAATACCTATTTTTGAAAAATCTCCTCAAACCTAGGGTTTCACTTAACCGACCACTAATAATATCAATGCTACCTCATTAAATTAACCCTAAAAATTTAACCTATAATTAACATAAAATTAATATTAATAATATTAACACCATATGGTTATCAAATTAAACCACTAATATAACTACCTCATTAAATTAACCCTAAATTTAACCTATAATTAACATAAAATTTAATATTAATAATATTAACACCACCGGGTTATCAAATTAAACCACTTAATTCATTAATTAACTAAATCACTATTAAATACCTATTTTGGAAAAATCTCCTCAAACCTAGGGTTTCACTTAGCCGACCTTAGTTTTTCCGCCCTCCTCATCATTATTTATTAAGGGTTCCTCTCTTATTTTTCCTCGGGCTTTTTTGTCCTAAAGATGGATCCTGTTGTGGATCTGAAACGTCGACAAGCTATCAAAAGCACTGTGGTTCTTCCGACAATTTCTAAACAAATCTCTCACCACAGAAACCTAAATGATCTGAATAAAATTTAACAAAACATTATCACAATATTAATAATGAATACAATATTTAATATTAATATTATAGGATAGATATTATTAATTTTACTTTATAGTTTATTTATTAATATTAATATAAAATTGTATATACAAGTATATATCAATTTTAACTCTAAAGTCAAGAAAGATCAATTTCTAGGTACAAACCTTTATTATCATAAACAAAATCAAAATTCCAAAATTTCAAATTTACATTTAAAAACATTAAAAATAATATTGAATAAAATTCAAATAATTGTTTATACTATTCTTTAAGTAAAAAGTGTTATAGCATTATATAAATTACTATAAATATTGGTACAATGTTATAATATTCTATAAATTAATAAATCTCATGTCAAAATGAGATTTAGCAAAATGTATATGACGGAATTGTTGGGTGCAAAATGTATATGACAGAAGTCTTAGGTGCAAGATGTATATCCCTAACAGACCAGACATGAAAGATGAATAATAAAAATAAATATGAATAATTAATTGAATAAAATTTAACAAAATATTATCACAATATTAATAATGAATACGATATTTAATATTAATAATATAGGATAAATATCATTAATTTTACTTTATAGTTTATTTAT
>JASDQU010106268.1:35624-82255 GCA_032191745.1 Picea mariana
GATGTCTACAACCAGAAGGAATGCAAAGTAGAGTCAAAGCAAAAAAACACAACAACCTAGTATTCTTTATCTTCCTACAACTTACTACGCAAGTTATATCTCAGATCCAACACATTATTTCAATAGTAGCATATCAAAGGATAGAGAACACAACATCAATCAGACATAACACAAAACATATGTGGTTCATCCTCTCTCTAGGGCTATGTCCACAGAACTATGCTTTATAATATATTAAGATGAAGCGTACAATCCTTGTATGTGCTCTTAGCTAGCAGATCTTCTTTCTTCTCCTCTCTGTCTCTCCCTTCCTTGAGCACCCAGCTACAGGGTTGATCTTCACACCTAGGTGAAGATATTACAATACCAGAAGGCTCTACACTTATCACTTCTCTCTCACACAACAATAATGACTCATACCAATAACAAAACTAGAACAAACAATACCAAAAACCCATCCTAGGTCCTTTAGAAGTCTATTTATACATTACAATAGTTCTTGGACAGGCTTAGGCTGAGACCTAAGTGTCAAAACCCTATATACCAAAACCCTAGGTGTCTAAAACCCTAGGTCAACTTGACCCACATTTTCAGGGCTTCACCAACCTGTCTTTCCTTCCTTCCCGTGCGGTGCTCCAAAGCATCCAACGGTGGATTTTTTCTCTTGCTGAGTTGTCTATGATCCTTATTCCTTGCTTATCTATCATCCTCGATCTCCTCTTCCAACGACTTGATTTCTCTTACTTCGCTTCGTCTTTTTTGCTCTTTTGCTCATTTCGACCTAGTCTCAGTCATTGTGTCTTCCGCGCAGTTCGTGTTTTTCCTTTTCTGCCTTAATCTTCGCTTACTTCCATACCCAAGGGCCAACACTCTTTCTTTTTAGAGATAAGCTACCCCATTTTTCCAGTTTATGTTCTACAATGTTTTTCTATCTTATTCAGTAACAGAAGTTGGGTTTCACTATATTTCTGTGTTCTCTTCTATATGTTTGTGTATTTCATTGTTATATCTTGGTTATATTTCTTCCTTCATGTCGTTCTCAAAATAATTTGGATCACTACAGCTAAAAGAACTCCAAGAAACATATATGTACTAAATGAAATTGGAAAGGAAAGATGTTTCCTAGGAAAGGATGATGAAATTTGGCTTTGGCACAAAATAATGGGTCACATAAATTTTGATAATCTTGTCAAAATCAATAGAAGGGAATTAGTAAGATAAATAACCAAGATCTCGAAGCCAACAAAAACTCTATGCAAGCATTTTCTACAGGGAAAAAAAACCAAGACCAAATTCAAATCAAAGGAATACTCCACAACAAAACCGCTAGATATTGTAAAATGGATCTATGTGGACCAACAAGAACAAAGGGATTTGTTGGTTTGTTCTTTCTCTTCTTACTTCTTCTTGGGTTGAACCAGGTTCATATATCAATAGGTTTCCAACAAAACCCTCTAAACTATCGACCCTCTTTGTAGACCAGAAGGAAACACTATGCACAGGGTGCACAACGCAGTCTCACCGGAGATAGATTTTATGGGTGAATGCAATACCCAGGTGTTTGCTGTCTAGGAATGAGTGGGGATCTGGGATTGTGTTCTTCTTTTATTAACCTTGTTCTTGATTTAAGTATTTCTAGGATTCATTCATATTTAGCCTTATGCATGCATGATAGTACATCTAGTTAATCATTCATTCATAAGATAATCATTAACAGAAAGTAAATACTCAATAAAAATCATACATAACACAAGTTTTATCGTGGTTCACCCCCTCTTAGGGTTACGTCCACCAAGATCTTGCTTCTCTACTCTTTTATTTAATCTACTGCAAAATATTGCGATGCGCTCATTACATCTTCAGTAATACAATCGATATGGGTTAAGGACCCTCTGTGAGGTGGACTAGATCACACCAAGCTCCTCATCCTGTGACCTAGCCCTCAACTCTATCTTATTCGAATCTTCTACAAGACCTATTACAATCAACCGCATAAAAATCCTTAACATCCTCAATTGACATCCCTCCTTATAGACCTCCTAGGTTCTTATTTATACTATTTTTTAGGATTATAGTTGTTACAATCTGTTAGCACTGAGAGTCACCCTCAGATTGTAGGAGGATAAGCCCAATACCCATCAAAATGTTTGTGGAGGTAGGTTTATGAGTGGAGCTCAAATGGACAAATCTCAGTACAATAATGTTTTAACACAGAAACTAGACAAGCAATTCATAGGGAAATGAGGTCCTCATTAACTTCATTCAATGGTTTAAGGCTAAAGGTGACCAAGAGGAAGACTTAGTGAGGGAGGTGGACAATTCTTCCATGAGCATCCGACCTTCAAGCAACTTGGTGAAGAAAAACTCAAGCACAAGAGCACTCTTGAACTCAATTTTAAGGTACTGAAATATATCACAACAGTATTGTAATCAAACCTCCATTACAATACAACTACAACAACTCGTTTGGATCATCCATGCACGAGCATTTCAGCATAAGAGGAAATAAGAAAATGAAAGGAAATACCGAAACATGTCACATCAACATTATAATCAAACCTCCATTACAATACAACTACAACACCTCATCTGGATCATCCATGCACGAGTGTTTCAACACAACAGTAAACAAGATGATGAAAGAAGATTAATTCTATTAATGAGAAAGTCTCAGGTCTCATACATAACCAGAGAACAACTCTGGTATCAAAATACTACAAAATAGGGAGCGCTGCTCAACCATTCAACGACCATAACAAAATATTGAACTGATCTATTTATACTTAGATCACTAAAAAACTGCTAGGAGATTCATCTGGCCATCCCATCCAAAGCTTTTCATCTGTGCATCCTTCTGTCAATCTGTGCATGTTTCCTTCTATCAGATGCAAGATCAGATCACTATGGGCTTGGAAGAGGAAACCATCCATCGTGGTAACTTGGGCTGACAGTTCTGTCTCCTCGACCATAGCTTATGTTATTACATAAAGTTGTTTAGGTTCGCAGATGACAACCATGAGAGCAATCAAGAAGGAAAATGAAGTTATCGTGGAAGAAATCCCCTGCACATTTCATTTCAGGGCCATCTCTAAACACAGTTGGAAGCTTCCCACAGTTAGCAGGCAGATAAAGTTTTGGCGGAGACACTAAAATAGTAGGCACGCCCAGATCACAGAGTGTGATCAGATCGACGACCTCAAATCATTTCGACGCCACAAGCTGCATGATCGTTAAAACCTGAAGGGCAGGCCGAAATAAAAAACACGGTTTTGCAAGGTGGCTACATGGTGAGAGGCAGTGCATTTTGGGACCAAAAGTGGTGTGGGTCCAAATCGATTTTGACAACCCAGAAATCACGTGCTCTTACAATGTCGTATCAAACAGTAGTGCTTGGTCGCCCCCTAGTAGTCAAGTCACATCCCAATCCCGAGGAGGGTTCAACCAAAGAACGAGGATTGAATTTTGTGGCCACCTGCTTATTCAATGCCCAATCCATGAGCGGCACGTGGTCACCCCCTATTCGTCCAACTATGCTCCGAGCCCAAGGAGGATTCAGTTAATGGAAAAGGACTGGTAGATGAAACCTCAACTCAGTCCATAAATAGAAGGCATGGAAGCTCTGGTCGAGGAGACATAACTGCCATCTTGAGATACCACGATGGAAAGTTTTGTCTTGCAGGTCCATATCGACCAACGCTTGCGTCTGACAGGAAAAAAATGCACACAGTCTAATAGAAGGATGCTTAGATGAAATCTTTGATTGAGTGGCCAGATGACACTCCTGACAGTTGTGGGATGAGCTGGTTATAAATATATCGATCTTAGATTTTGTAGAGGGGGATGTTTTTCAGAGGCTGGAGATCCAAGAGAGTTTATGAGCAGGGATCTGTATTTTTAGTTTGTAAGCCTGAGTGCTTGGACCGTAAATATTAAGTTATTGAAGATTCCTTTGAATTGTTTTTATCAAACTGTCTTCTTAGTTTACATGCTTTTCTGTTTTTCTTCTTGTCTGGATGTAATCTCTCTGATTTATGGATTGTTGAGGTGATGGAGGATTTGTTGTCATCTTTCCCATGTTTCATGGTTCATCATACACTCTATTTTTCTAGTTTGGATGTAATCTCTCTGATCTATGGATTCCTGAGGCGATAGAGGATCTACTTCCATCATGCCCATCTTTCATGGTTCATCAGACATTTTTCATTTTTCTTATTGCCTGGATGTAGCATCTCTCTGATCTATGGATTCCTGAGACAATAGAGGATCTATTGTCATTTTGCCCATATTTCATAGTTCATCGCTCAAACACTTTCTGTCTTCTTTCTCCTCATCACCACATTAATCCTTTTGTCTGATAGGCAGTTTAAATGCCTTCATTATTCATGATACTTATGACTCCATAGCCCAATGGTAGAGGACTGATATGCAGTTAATTCTGTTATCTTTTCCTCTCTATACATTCTTACTGATCCACCTACTCAAACCATTTTAATCCATTTTACCTTTTTGATGGGTACTGGTCTTATCCTCTTGTAGTCTGAGGGGGACTCTCAGTGCTAACATTAATGGCGTTGTTTCCGGGGATGAAAGTGAATATATCTTCCCTAGGAGAATGACAAAGAAAAGATCCAATTTTAGATGGTGAACTGAAGCTAGACATATTATTTTGACTGCTTCTCTTTCACCATGGCAACTCCATTGTTCAAAAATCTATTGGCGACTCCACTGGTTTGAAATGGACAAGATTTTATCACAGAGATATGATTTTTGTGATTTCTCAAAAATAGTTGGTTTCCCTAATCCAGTGCCTAGTAGAGATGAATGGGAAGCTAGCCTTCCTAAATTTCAAGGAGAAGAGCGAAAGGAACCAACTGAACACTTGCTGGATTTTCATGATTTTATTCATCAAATTCATATTGTGCATGAGGATGTTCATATTAAGCTTTTCAGGTATTCATTAGAGGGGATTTCTCGCAATTGGTGTAGACCTCTCCCAGTTGCAAGTATCATCTCTTTGACAAGCTTTCATGCAGCTTTCAATTCCTTTTGTAAAGACTATTTTCCAGCTGAACGTCTTTTTGAGGGATGTTGTAATGAGTTTTCTTTGCTCCATAAATATTATGCTAGTCATGAAAGCCCAATTTGTTATGAAGCATTTATTGTAGAAGAAAATATTTACCATGAAGATCATGAGGTGTTGAATTATATTCATTATGATAACAATAACACAGAAACATCTAACATCATATCATATGTATCTATTGTTTTAAATGTTAATGAAGATCAACATCTCTCTTTTGAATATTCTGATGACAAAAAGTGAGTATTTTCTCCAGTAGATATTTCTCCTAACTGTGAAGCTAATATAGATGATAATCTAGTTAAAAAAACTAGGGAAGATTTCTCTCTATTTTTTCCTAGATTTTCACAATTAAAGGCATATTTTGTTTGCTTCTCTTATGGAGAAATTGCAGAGGATATTCCTATTCTGGAAACAAATGTTTCTGGAAGCCCTGTTTATGATGAAGAAGTTATTTCAAATACTGACCAAGAGAAACCCATTTTTGATGAATATCCTGGTGAAGATGATGAAGAGCAAAGATTGTCCATGGATTCTTTGGAACCTTGTAGCATGGTCCTTGTGTATGATAATTGTGAGCCTGATCATTGGGAGGGCCATGAAGGAGAGGAGGAAGGGATAAATGTGCAGCTCATCTAATCTCCAGCAATTATAAATGAGAAGTAGGTTAAAGAGAAAAATCCATTCATTGGTATACATGAGGAGATCTCTTTCCATCATCTAGTAGATGTTTCCAGAGGAGGAAAAGAAGAAGTGGATTGACATCCTGCATCAACCTTTCACTCACCTATGCTTGCCACAAACATTCAACCAGATGAGAGCAGTTGTAAAGCAGAGTAGGCTTTCTGCCACCAATCTAGTAGGTTTAATCACCCATTTTATGACCCTATGGGGTTATATATGGAGTTGAGTTTTCCAAAAGAGTTGGAGCCTGCAAAATCATTCATCTTATCATCATTTGGGGGTATTGTCAGTGTTCCAAAACATGTTTTCATTATGTTTTCATACTTCCCTTACCTTTTTTGGATAATTTGCAATAAAAGGAGGAATTATATTACCAAGCAGTCTGGGTGGCTATGGTGGAAGTTTGTTTTCACCTAGCATATTGTAAAAATCAGTTAGTGTAGGATTGTACATAAATAAACTCCTTCTGGAGCATCTATGTTTGATTTATTTTTTGTAAGTAGAATAGCATACATATCATCCTATGGTCCTTAGTAGAATGTATTTGAGCTTGAATCCACAACTCAAAGGCTAAGGCACTGGAACTGCACATTCTTGGTAGCTCATAGGGAGCATACCATCCCCTATGGAGCCAAATGTTATCACACAAAGTTGTTCAGGTTCGTAGGTGACAACCATGAGTGCAATCAAGCAGGAAAATGCAGTTACAATGGCATAAATCCCCTGCACATTTCATTTCAGGGCCATCTCTAAACACAGTTGGAAGGTTCCCACAATTAGCATGCAGATAAAGTTTTGGTGGAGGTGCTAAAATAGAAGGCACACCCATATCGTAGAGCACGATCAGATCGACAGCCTCAAATCATTTCAGCGCCACAAGTTGTGCGGTTGTTAAAACCTAAAGGATGGGAGAGCCAAGAGAGTTTATGAACAAGGATCTATATTTTTAGTTTGTAATCCTGAGGGCTTAGACTATAAATATTAAGTTATCGAAGATTCCTTTGAATTGTTTTTATCAGACCATCTTTTTAGTTTACACGCTTTTCTTTTTTTCTTCTTGTCTAGATGTAATATCTCTGATTTATGGATTCCTGAGGCAATGGAGGATTTGTTTTCATCTTTCCCATCTTTCATGGTTCATCAGACACTCTTTGTTTTTCTCATCTAGATGTAATCTCTCTGATCTATGGATTCTTGAGGCGGTAGAGGAACTGTTTCCATCATGCTCATATTTCATGGTTCATCATATAGTTTTTGGTTTTCTTCTTGTCTATATGTAGCATCTCTCTGATCTATGGATTCTTGAGGCGGTAGAGTATCTATTTTCATCTTTCCCATCTTTCATGGTTCATCACTCAAACACTTTTTGTCTTCTTTCTCCTCATCACCACATTAATCCTTTTCTTTGGTAGGTAGTTTAAATGCCTTCATTATTCATGATAACTATGACTCTATAGCCCAATGGTCGAGGATTGATCTGTAGTTACTTCTGTTATCTTTTCCTGTCTCTACAGTCTTACTAATCCACCTACTCAAACCATTTTAATCCATTTTACCTTTTTGATGGGTACTGGGATTATACTCTTGCAATCTGAGGGTGGCTCTCAGTGCTAACAACTTCCATGCTTCATATTTATGGACTGAGCTGAGGTTTCAGCTACGAGTCCTTGTTCATTAAATAAATCCTCCTCAGGATCGGAGCGTGGCTGGACGACTATCAGGCGACCACGTGTTGTTGTTGGATACAAAATTATACACACACATGATTTCAGGTCTGTCAAAAGTGGTTTGGACCAACACCGCTTTTGGGCCTAAAATGCACCATCTTTCACCATGTAGCCTCCCTGTAATACCATGGTTTGGATTTCGGCCCGCCTTTGGATTTTAACGCCCATGCAGCTTGTGGCGCCGAACTGATTGGTGGTTGTTGATCCGATCGTGATCTGCGATCTGAGCATGCCGACTATTTTAGCGCCCCCACCAAAGCTTTATCCTCCTGCCAGCTATGGAATCCTTCCAACCACATTTAGATATGGCACTAAAGAAATGCACATGGGATCACTGTTGTGGAAAATAAACCCTCCTGTTCACATGTGCTCATGGATGTCACCTGTGACCCTGAACAACTTCATTTGATAACATTGGCTCCATAGGGGATGGCATGCTCCCTATGAGCTTCCAAGAACAAGCAATTTCATCACCTTATCTTTTGGGTCATGGGGTCACTTATTCAAACATAAATCAAAAGAGAAAGTGGTATTTACAATGGATTGAAAGCCAATCATGGCTTAAGAAAAATATTTTTTTAGAAAGTGCCCATTGATAGGGCCACCAAAAACTTCAGAATCCTCCAAGCTCTGCAATTTATAGGTGTTATTTGAAAATACCTCAGAGATCTTGAAAGGACCAATCCATAAGGCTTCAAATTTACCATGTTTTCATTTGTCTTGCTTGTGTGCATCCCACTTGAGGACTAGATCATCCAGCTGAAAATATTCCTTGCTTACCTTCTTGTCAAAGGCTCGTTTTATCTTCTACTGATGGTCTTGAGATTTATCAAGTAGTTTCTCACTGGTCTGCTATACTTCTACCAGTTGTTGTATCCTCCTGACCATATCATCAGGTTCTCCTTGGTAGTCCTGGAGGAATTTTTCCACAGGAAAGGAAAGTTGAGTAGGAAAGATAGCCTCAAACCCATATACAATATGAAAAGGGGAAGCACAAAGTGACCTCTTTGTTGTAACTCTGTCAACCCATAATGAAAATTTCATTTTTGAGTCCCATGCTTTCTTGTTGTCTTATAACAATTTATTGATGATCTTTATGAGGCTCTTGTTAGAGGACTCTGCCAAACCATTTCCTTAGGGGTAGTAAGGAGTAGAATGGACTAATGTAATCTCAGACTGTTCACAGAACTTGATCAATGGTTCAACTTTGAAGGAGGCAACATAGTCTGTAACAATCCTTCTTGGACAACCAAATCTGGACATGATATCCTTAAGAAAGATAATGACTACCTTGTGGAAGGAACTTCTTGTAGGAATGGATTCTATCCACTTGGTGAAATAATCAGTGGCAGTCAAAATCCACCTGTGATAATGAATTGAGGCTGGGTGGATTTCTCCAATGAATTCAAGACCTCACTGTTGAAAAGGTCCAGAAACCACCACAAGTTTCAAAGGCAAAGATTTGAGTTGTTGCTTTCCATAAAAAAATTGGCATTTGCCACAAGCTCTAATCTTTGCACAGACATTGTTGGGATATTTAATTGCTGTAATAAAGTCCCACATAAATTTTCAACCAGGTTCGTAAGTTGATGAACTACAGACACAGTATGTGCAGACAACTCACATAAGTATACCCTAGTTTGTCTTTCCAGGAGAAAGAGGACTAGACAATATATCAATCAAGAAAAATCTCAAACCAAACTACCGTTACTGAAACCTAGCAATCAACCAGAGATCCAATCATGTTAATTCTATCCTATGCACAAAGAGAAATCATCTATTTATGAACGAAAACCAAAAAAACAATTCCCCAAGAAGATGTCTATATCAACCAACTTTATGGATTCACTCAAGTCTCCATGTGATTATGTTACTGACCTATCATGAGACTAATCATCTGGAGGATGTTCCCTATTAACCAAACCTATTCTTAACCTAAGAGGCTTATCTCATAACAAGCATGATAGACTACAGGGTTCCACTGCATTCTTACCCACACACAAGAACCAGTGTACAGGGGAATGACTTTGAAAGAGTCTTGCCACAAGCTTGACACTTAACTTGATGAAGTAACTATACTCTGGGAAAACTTGCGACTCTCGGAAAATAATATAAACAAACAACTTATACACTAATCCATAGCTAAAATCGAATGTAAACACACAACATGCATTTAAACTAATCTCTTAGCTCCTGAAATGTTATCTCTAGTTGCTACAGTACCTATAGAGGTCAAACCATGCATAAAAAGCAAGTAATTCAAATCCCCAATGATAGGTTCTTCATTAACGACCTATGCCCTTAATACCATAGAGTCTGAATACAGTAACTGATTACCCTGCAGATACAATCCACTCTTTCAATAGTAAAAGATGAATTCAAAGTTCATTAAGACGTGACCAAGTCATCACAAAGCTTCTATATTTAATATTAATTATTATTGTCTGAAAATAAGTGATGAAGCATTTCCTCGTGAACATATATAAGTTATGTAAGTCTCTGTGTGATAATACATCTCATTTCATATCGTTAGAATGTGCTCAATAAACCAACCCTTATTAATTTAGAATCAATCTTGTGCATATTGTATTATAACCCCAAGTTGTCCCATACACAGTAGATGAATTCTAGATCTTAATTCAATTTTATCCAATGAATGAGGTGAGTTCTTACTTATTCATCATTTAAGGGAAGTATTTAAACAAGGTATTTGATATTAAGTAAGCTACAAATAAATACCGGAACATATGCGACCTTTAAGTGTCTACAGAGAAGGATATATACTTTGGTGAAATACATGCATACAATTGTTCATTTTCAATCTATATGTTCATATGAAAGATTCTCCATCATACTAAGGGAAATCTGATTCATAGCTTAAGAGAAATCCCCAATGGCTACATGACACACAGAACCTCAAGAAAAAATTAAGATCTGAATATCTCTCCACATGAATCTATTCAGAAATATAGTTACAGGAAAGTAAGAACAGGTAATATACAGATAACTCAACTTACCAGGGGAGGTGGGCCCATGACTTCCCAAGTAGTGAGCGAAAATGATTCAGTAACTCACCACGCTTATGAACAAGAATAAATCAAAACCTAATTAATGTCACACATAAAACCTTACTTTACTCACAACACATCCATCATAATATCAAGATAAGAAATGGATAACACAAGTTTTCATTATCTTTTGCAAAGAGTATGTACAACTTCCCAAAATTACATAGAGTGAACCTCCTCATATATATCTGGTTCTGAGTATATCAGATTACATTGCTTTCTCCATTTCTCGAGAACTCAGGGCCAAAAATGACTTACAAAAACTAGAGGATCTTACTAACCACGACTTCCTCTATCTTAGGAAATTGTTACAACCATCTTAGATATTGTCCTGTGCTGAGTTCGGACCCTGATCTGGTGCTACTCTAGAAGATTTGTTCGTGGGTCGATTCTATGTAATAGAAGACTATTGGGCACAAAGGAAACGGTCAACAACCATTACATTAATCATAAGAACAATACCCATGTAGATAATTCCATCATGGGTGTGCACAGCTAGGAGAAGCTACAACCATAGGTACCGGAATGCCTGCGTAGGTGCTGGAAAGACAGAAATAGTGCGAGAATAGTTGTTGCATTGAAAAGGTAAGTATCTTTTATCATTGGTAAACAAATAGATAAAATATCCTAATTAGTTTATCAAGAACTTCAGAAATTATCGAAATAAACAACTTTTAACACATGTTGTAATCAGGATCTTTAGGCAAGCAAATAAGTAATAGTAGGAGGTAATAAGTTGGATTTCAATGCCTAGGTAGGGGGGTAAATAGGAAAAAGAGGTGTATGGTGAGTGAAAAAATGGGAGCTCAACATTACCCCCACACCTGATTATTTGCATGTCCTCATGCAAAGATATCCCAAAAACTATTCAAAATTGAAATACACCATCTCTTCAATCTGACGAGAGTCCTGCAGCATTTATCAGGATGTCGAGGCCTGAGTTCTTCTTTTCCAATCTGCCGCTCCTCCTTGGTTGTTCTGTCTAGAATATATTATGCATATTCTTATTGATCTTTTTAGTTTCAGATTAAAGTGTTTCAATTTCTTCTTGAAACTTCTTACCTTGATCCTTTAACTATTGATTTTCTCTTCCAATGCACCTATTTAGGATAGACAGCTCCATTACTTTCTGCTCCAACTTCTTGACTTTTCTGTTTCATTTCCCGAGCTTCCTTTCCAGAGGAATTTCACTAATAGATTCATCTTTTAGAACATTTGAACCCTCACAAGTTTCAACTCCCTTCTTAGAAGGTCTAGGAATAATAATGTTGGGAGTCTTTGGAGTTCTAGGTTGTAGTTTTGCTTTCCCAGCCTGGTGTACAGCCTTCGCTATTTCATCATTACATCCTCCTTCTTCTACGAGGTTTAAAAACTATGCCTATGGCTCCATGAGCTCATTTGGCTCAATAAAATCGTTTACCTGTGGCTCGTAAGGGTCTATAAATTCTGTACTTGGCTGAGATTGTTCCACAAGATTTGGATGCTTAGAAACTTTGAAGAGCTTCAAAATGGGCAAAGTATCCTCTCCATCATCATCAATAGGGATTGGGTCTTTGTGTGTTGCAGCCTATGGTTACACGAAGGTTGGCTCATCAATTTTTGGAACAACTTGTTTTACCACACGACGTGTTATCCTACAAACTGGAGGAATCTCAATCGGTGATTTAATTGCCGTAGTCTTCTTCTCTAATTTTCCATTCTTGGCCCTCCCCTTTTTCTGTCGCTTTTCCACTTCTACCAGTCCTTGTTTTGTTTCCACAATGATCCTTTCTTTTCTCTGACATTTGCCCAAATTGCTCGACCCTTCTTCCACTACCATAGGGATTTGGTCAATAAATGCATTCTCACGCAGGAACTGATCCCATGTATTATTTCTTTTATAGAGCTCAACTTCTACCAACATTTTTACCAACCCGTGATGGTAGAGGCTACTCTGAGGGTTTTTACTATTCCTCCTTACCATCTTAGCCATTTTTTCTAAACTCTTGTGCAGTTAGTATGGGAAATTTATCAGTTCCTTTGATTCAAAATGAAGCAGAATTCAAACATGATACTAGTATGTGAGGGAATACCTTCCCTCACAAGTTAAATACCTTTGTAGAATCACCAATAATTCTTGCCACGCGTCTATGAGGTATTCCCTTGGAACTCCCTTTTCCCAGCTCGCGTTTTGGTATTGTGCCTTCATAAACTGGTTGCAAATTTCTATGCCCAACATCAATTTCTTGAACTAGTATTCTCAGGTCCTGGGGAGGCATGTGACATTGGCTATGGTATCCTCTGTAACCTCTATTTCCAAATTTGCAACCCTAGCCAATTGTCCATCGAAACTCTACGCGAATTGAAGAGAAACCTGATCATTGAACCTCCAAAATTTGGTGAAAAAGAGATGCCAGCCTGCTTCTTTAAACAATTTCTTGCATTTGTGATATTCAGGCAAAACTTTGAGCGCTCGCTGAGAGACTGATTCATGGCGATCTATCACCATGCTGAAATGTAGGTGTGGATGAAGGTTTTGTTGTAACTGAATTGAATAATAATCACAAGGACAAGACGAAGAAAGATACACAGAGTAGTGAGAAGGGTAGGGTCTTGTGAATATGGGTAATTTATAGAAGGGTGGCAAAGGATATAGAATGATGGTGATCAAGAATTGATTATAGTGCATCTGGACATGTCACGGTGCACCATTTAAATTTCCAATAAGGTGATATGAATCCGTTTCATGGTAATGATGGCGAGGTGACTTAGTATGGGAATGATGATTCAAAGTCATGCAATGTAACAGGAATCATTCAAACATTCTCGATTTCCCACTTATGAAAAGGTTAATTACTAAGGTTTGTGGAATTCGCGTAAGTGTGAGCTCGTTGCACGAATTCATCATTCATGCAACAAGCAATAATATGCATGGGTGGATAAAATCTCATATGAGGTGGACGAACATGGGTAAAATTCGTATGACAAGAGTATAGGGGTGGCCAATCGTGCTACACATGGGAATTATGGTATTGGTGGTCACCTAATATGTGAATATCCCAACATTCAATGGATGGGTAATTAGGATGGTTTGGATTAACACAAGAAGTTGTTAAGATGATATTACTTTGTTCCTAACAAACCAATCAGAATCTTAAACCAAACTTACCTCAAAAAGTCATTACCCATTTCCATGGTAGATGTGAAATTCCTGAATTGTCATTTCTGCATAGGTGTAGGAATGCTACCATGTTTCCTGGTGCTCTTGGCTTTGCCATTACTTGCCCTGTGTTTTACAAATATAGAGATGAAAAAGAAAAGGTACCTTATACTAAATTAACTCACAACTGGTTCAGAAAATATTCGAATTTGTAGAGTTCTGAACTTATTGAAATACTGAAATCTGAAATAAGAACTAAGCGAGGAGTAGAATTGTAGATGTTGAATTTGTTATTTGTGATGATGATGGAAATAACTGCAACAGAAGAGAAGAAATAGGGGGATGGATAGTTGGATTCAGACCGTGTCCCAAGCTCTGTATCAAGAAGCAGGTCCCACCTTTTAGCAGAAACCTACTAAGAAGGAAGACAAGCTACTCTTTTTGAGACCATCTGAACTATTGCAGCTGCCTTGTAACCAAATTTCTTTTTATTCACATTGACTATCACACTGTCATACAGATCATAACTAAGTTGTCTTCACCATGACCTGAACTTCCAGAACAAATCCATCCATGTGAAATATGTGTTGCCGTCAAACATGGGTGGAAGTAATTGGATTACCAACCATTGATGAAGACTGTTAACCAATGCGAGATTTCTCACCTTTGATGATGATGAGAGTCAAGGTTCCATCGGTACAACCTGTTGGGCATGAATTGATGTGCTGATGTCGAATGTCCTGCAAGATCTGGCAGACAAGAGGCATTAATGAATCCCCACTATCGTTAGCGAGAGAACCTGCCATTAATGTATGCATGCCTCTAGGTACCACTCAAATCTCTAAATTTATCCCCCAGATGATGTGTTGATGTCGATGGAGGCAAATTTGTTAGAAGGAGAGTCTTAATGCACCCCTCATCATCTGACTTGAGAACAAACAAATTTATTTGAAGAACATATAGTAATGCCTGACAATTGTGGACAAGAAATTTTATTTGGCTTATCTACCAACAAGATGGTTTTCAGACATGCCCTTATCTAACCACGCTAGTAAAGTGATTTTCATGGCTAGACTATATTTTTATTATTTTTAATTATATATATATATATATAATTTTATTCCCTTTNTTTTTAATAGTATGTACATACATTCAGAAAGATGAAAGAAAAGATTTAGTCAGAGGTGGAAGAGGGGGAAAGAGACCCCCTACCCACTATCTCCATTTCAAACTATTGTAAAATATCTCGTACAAAGTTATCCTTGGACGTTGGTTGATGATACAGCCTCAGTCAATGGCCATTGACCACAAAATAATGTTGACAGTCATCAATTGTTGTTAACTTGACTGATCCATTGTCCAAGACAGTATCGATCTCGTAAGGCCCTGTTAGGTGATTTATATGTACTAAAAAAGATACTAAACTACCCTTAATTAAATTGTCAACCCGAGGTAAGTAAACTTAGAGTTGTAGCAAAATATATGTCAAAGGTAAAATCCTGGTAGGAGTATAATATAATTAATGAAGGAAACTATCTAAGACTAATCTATTCAAGAAAACCTATCTAATGAGCAAACCCTACTAAGCAACTTGAAACTAGGTAACCTAAGTACTTTTGGGCCAAGGACTGATGGATAGTTCCTAATAAAGCAGGTAAAAACCCTATTCAAAGAAAACTAGTTCATGACAATAAGCAAAGTTAAACTACTAATCATACTAAGAAAATGATGAAAGCAAACTACCTTTAACTTGCCAACCTACATTCAATTAGCAACTACCCTATGAAAGCAATTAAATAAGAAAGTAAGCAAAAGCACCTATCTAACCTATTAAAGCAAATAGACAAGTAAGAAAAGACACCTAACTAACCTACTAAAGCAAAAGACAAGTAAGCAAAGACAACTATCTATCCTACTAAAGAAAAGGGACAAGTAAGCAAAGACTTCTCATTTGAACAACTAGCTAGCCTAAGAGGCAAGTGGACTAGATGTTTGATGCAAAACTATTTCTAATGCTTGAGATTAAATCCATTTTATTGAAAGCAATGAGGACTACCAACTAAATGCCTAATTTACAATAAACAAAACTGCTCTTAAATCTATGGAAGCAAAAGACTAACTACCCTATAACAACAATAAAACTATATTCTAACCTATGAAAGAAAGAAACTATCTTTTCTGATCTACAAAAGCAAGAAACTATATTCAATCTATGATACACTCAAATGTAATGTTGGTGGTTGTGTGAATGCCTTCGATGGTGATGAATGATATCTTGATGGCACTTGACAACAAAGGACAATTCCAATGGTATAAACTCAACACTAATCTCAATGGCAAAATGAAAGGTATGTATTAAACAATCCAACAAAAATTTAGCCATGACAAAAGTAATGTTAAATACCCTGCATATTCATGTATAAACCATTAACATCATAATGAGATCATCATTATATAACTAAGGAATTTAATTGCATTTTAATCTATGATACAAAATTGCATAAAGGAAAACTATGCTATGTCTATTCTAATCATTCAATCCATGATGATTTAAAAACATAAATTAAATTATGATATCAAGAAGTAAATTGACAATTACATTAACCAATAACGAAGCAAATGAAATCTATCTAAAACTGAAGTAAGCAAACTATAACTAAGAACGGGAATTAAATCTATCTATCCATCAACATCCCTGTCAAAGAAACCCAAGTTAAAACTCTGTTCCATCTAATTAAAAATTTGTTTTACACTAGACTATAAAATCATAAAAGAAAGTATGATCTAAAGTCTAAACACACATGGGGTTAGTTTAGAAACTTGCAAGTTTGTTCCTAATCTACAAAACTAATACATGCTAACACACATCATCATCTAACCTGCAAAATAAAAGCAAGACAATTAAGCTACAACAAATTAATCAATTAGATAAAAAACACACATGTACAAGAAATAAGAAAGAGTAGTTAAATTAAGAAATTGCATAAACAACAGAAACACAATCACCAGACTGTTGGTGGTCCCCCCAACAAGTTGTGGCTACCTTCTACAAGCACACCATGAACTTCAACAGGCTGAATTCACCATGAAAACACAGTTCTGGCACAATTCTGGCAATATGAAATGTCAAACAGAGTAAAAACGAGTTTTTGGCAATTCTAATGCTTATGCTACTTGGTTAACAATCTAATGACCATCCTATCGGTATTTATAAGCTTACATCCTAGGTGGTCGACCACAGGAGGGTCGAACCACCTCTAAATTCGACAAATTACAATAAATGTGGCCATAACTAAAAAAAAAGAGGAAGCCAATAATCGCCCTCTTTGGACAATTGAAATCAAGTTGTCTTGAGCTTAGTAGCTGGAGGGGGTGATGATAAACAAAACCCATGTGCCCTATTTGTCCATCACTGGCCGCCAATACCATAACTACCAACTTGCCTTGCATTTTTGTGCAATATTGGGTGTTGGAACGAGTGTCGGATCGGATACTGAAACGAGTGCTGGAATGAGTGCCGGATCAAGTGCCGAAACTGGAAACATGGTGCGTTTTTCCCTGTAACAACAGAAAAACATGAATTAACTCTTGGAAAGCATAAAACATGATGAATTAAACTCGATTTAATCATAAAACACAAATTACATGTACCTTATGGCGATCATACCGATTTACCATAAAATTATTCAAAAAGATCCTTCAAAACATGAAAAACATATATATACATGTGGAAAAAATGTATAACAATCGTCATAAAAATGATCATATCTCGGGCCCAACAGGCCCCATCCATCTTGTGGTGAGTTTTCCTCTAAATTTATTAAATTGAGAATAAAAAAGGAGGGCCCAGTCACTAGGCTTGAAAAATTTCTTCTTGATGAATTTATCATGCCATTGAGCTCTCTGTTCCTATAACAAAATAGTGTGTTGGACTGCATCTTGCCTGATTTCATCCAGCTCATTGAGTTGGACTATTATATGTTTCTTTGATTGTGATAGATCTATGCCTAGTTGTGTAGCTGTCCTAAAGGTTTTCACTTGGAGCTCAATAGGTAGAAGAACATGTTTTCCATACACTAACTCATATGGAGTAAAGCCTATGGTATTTCTCCATGTGGTTCTATAGGCCCATAGTGCTTCCAAAAGCCCATCTGCCCAGTCTTTGTGATGCTATTGGACCATCTTAGTTAGGATCGCTTCTAGTACCTTGTTTGTAGACTCCACCTTCCCATTTGCTTGTGGGTGATATGGAGAAGATTTATAGTGCTTTATCTGGTACCTTTGAGTAAGCGCTTCCATTGAATCAGATGTAAATTGTGCCCCATTATCTATCACAATTTCTCTTGGAATACCAAAGCGAGTAAAACTATCTTCGTAAAGAAAATCTATAACATACTCTTCACTGGCAGAATGAAGGGATTTTTCCTCTACCCACTTGGTTACATAATCAGTGCAAACTAAAATGTACCTTTTTTACATGATGAAGGAGAGATTGGTCCCACAAAATCCAAGGCCCATCTTTCGAAAGGTTTGACTAGCACTTGGGTTTGTAAGGGCATCTCGTCTTCTTGTACTGGCTTACCCATTCTCTGACAACTGTCACAACTCCTCACATACTTTTTAGCGTCTTTGAACAACGTTGGCCAATAGTACCCTTGATGAAGCACTTTGTAAGTAGTCATTTTATCTGTGAAGTGGCCTCCACAGGGGCTATCATCGCAAGATTTCAAGATATCATATGTTTCATCTTCTTGTACGCATCTTCTGATAATCATGCCATGTCCCATATGAAAGAGATCTCCCCCGATCCATGAATAAGTTGCATTGTTCTTAACAATTTGTTTCCTTTCTCTTAGGGAGATATGTTGAGGTAACTTTCCTGTGGCCAAATAATTGGCTATGTCTGCAAACCACAGAATGTTAGTGGAAACAACAAACAAATGTTCGTCGGGAAAACTATCGTCAACAGGAGTATTTTCATCATTATTATGGATTCGAGAGAGAAAGTTTGCAACCAAGTTTTCTTTACCAGGCCTGTCTACTATAGTAATATTAAATTCCTATAGAAATAAAAACCACCTAGTGATCCTACCATTTGTGATGTGTTTATTGATTAAAAACTTAATGGCAGAATGGTCGGTGTAAATAAAAGTTTCATAGCCCGTGATATAATGTCTAAATTTATTGATAGCATGCACGACATCTAGGAATTCTTTTTATGTGATGGTATAGTTAAACTCAGCTGGTGATAGGTTTTTCCTACTGTAGTATATAGAGTAAGATAATTGATCCTATTTATGTCCTAGGATAGCCCTGAGAGCAATGTCTGAAGCATCAATACAAATGTGGAATAGAAGGGTCCAATATGGTCCCCTCAGAACTGGTGCTGTGGAAAATTTTTCCTTCAAGATTTCAAAAGCAACTTGACATTGCACATCCCACAAAAAGTCAGTATCTTTGGCTAAGAACTTGTACATAGGTGCAACAATCTTTGTAAAATTTTCAATAAACCTTTTATAGTAGCCAACATGACCCAAAAAACTTCTTACCTCTTTTGGTGAATGGGGTGCAGGAAGGTCCATGATAAACTTAATCTTCTCCAGGTCCACTTTGATGCCTGAAGAAGAAACATGATGTCCAAGAACAATGCCCTGATGTGACATCATTTTACATTTTTTATGACTCAAGGCAACATTAGATTCTCTACACTTAATCAATACTTTTTCCAGGTTATGAAGTGCTTTGGAAAAAGAGTCACCATAGATAGAAAAATCATCCATATAGATCTCAACACACTCATGAATGAAGTCAACAAAAATCCCCAATACCTCTCTTTGGAAGGTGGCAGGGGCATTGCACAGCCCAAATGACAAAACTTTATAGGTGAATGTCCCCCAGGGACATGTAAAGGTGGTTTTCTCCTGATCCCCTGGTGCAATCTGTATTTGATTATATCCACTAAAACTGTCCAAAAAGGAAAAGTTGCTTTTTCTTGCTAATGTATCCAATAGTTGATCAATGAAAGGCAGTGGAAAATAATCTTTCAATGTTTCCTTATTAATATCATGATAGTTGACACACATTCTCCACTTGCTTTTCTTCTTAGGGACAACCACAAGTGGAGAAACCCACTTGCTATAAGATATAGGATGTATGAAGTTAGTATCTAGCAACTTCTGTAATTCTTCCTTCACTATATCCTTTATAGCAGGATTCATACGAAGTTGTGGCATCCTAATAGGTCTGGCATTCTCTTGAAGGTAAATATGATGTGTGCATGTGTCTGGGTGGATTCCAGGCATGTCTTTAAAGTCCCAGGCAAATGCACCAGAGTGTTTTTGTAATAGGCTGATTAATTGTTTTTGTTGTTCAAAATCAAGGTCAATGCTGATATTCAAAGTTTTCTTGGGTTGATTTCAACAGTTATGAAATAGGGATCTGTGGTCTCTTTGATGGATGATACAAGAATAGATATAGTTCCTGTGGGATCAAAATTTTCCTAAAAATATTTTTGAAAAATATGATTATAAGTGCACGGTACTTCCGGAAATTGAGTACAATCCACAACAGAAATAAACAGGTTTAGAAAATCGTCTTCTGATTGGCTTTTCAATTCTCCTTCTTGTTCAACGGTTAAAAGAGGATGTAAAATTTATGTTTCTGTATGATCTCCAATTTCCTCAATTTTCAGAGATTCACTTCCTGCATCTTTGGAAGACTCTATTTCCTTGTCTTCAGGAGGTTCCATTTTTGTATTTTCGCAAGTTTCATACATCTTCCAAGGATCTGACAGTGCTGGTTTGACAGGTGGGTACAAAGTGAGTTTCTTCATAGCCAAACCATTTGATATGGTCATCTCCCCTGACCTACATCCAATGAAATAATTAGCTTTGGCCAACCATCGTATCCCAAGGATGACAGGGTGGCCTACATTATTGGTTTTAGGCTGCTAGAAAATCTACAGGATACTCCCAAGAATTTAGAGTTACAAAAATATCATCAAGCACCTCGACAAGATTGATCCTGGATCTATCAGTGAGTTCGAGTACCATAGGTGTGGGTCGGAGAGTATCCAATTGCAATGTTTCCATGGTCAATACAATCATGATATTTATTTCAGCCCCCAAATCAATTAAAGTATTTCCTATGGGAACATCATTGATGAAAATGGTGACTATGGGATTTCCGGGATCTCCATACTTTTTCACTAATGGTTTCCCAGACATTAGCTCGACCAACTGACCTGCTACGTGAATAGTGGGGGGTTCTTTTCATTTTCTTCCAGGTTTCTTAATGCACAATTCCCTGAGAGTTTTTGCGTAAATGGTAATATCCTTTATAGCTTGCAGTAGGGGAATTTTGACACAAACATTATGTAGCTCAGCTTCCATGTCAAATTCAGGGAGGACTATTGTCTTTTATATGGCCATCCTTTCTGGATAAGGTGGAATTTTATATTCTTGTGGCTGTCCTGTAGGAGTAGTAGATGTTTGTGCCTGTGTAGAGGGAGTAACTATATTTTTGGGTTGGTTGTCATTTTTTGGTTGCTCAGGAGTTTCTTCTTCTTCCTCAATGAAAACCGTGGAATATCTTGGTTTCACGACTTTCCCTGATCTCAAATGTATATTTTGAAGAGGCATAGGAGTGATCAGGTAAGTCGGGAAAGGCTGCATCTCAGCATTAAAGGCAGGCTATGCAACTCTGTTGTTTGGATTTGGTACCAACTGTACAAGCATTTATGTTGGCCTAGGAGGGTTTTGGTTTGCAGTAAGTTGTGGTAATTGTGGGAATGTTTCTTGGGTAGGTGGATACAAAGATGGCATGGGTGGGGGGTATGCGAATAATTACGATAGGGCATTGGGAATTGTTGTTGAGGCATCATCCCTTAAGGGTTACCTCTCCAATTTTGCTGCCAAGGACGAGTTTGAGTTTCTTGTTGTGGCCAATTATTTTTCCATGGAATTTGAGTGTTCCATTGTTGTTGATAAGCATTATAGGGTGAAAAAGATGATGAAAAAGGATCTTGGGACATACCTTTGGCTCTTGGTTTCCATGGTTTCTTTAATACAACTTGAAAAGAAGGTTCTACCACCTCCCTATTTTCTTTATATATAGCTTTAAGTCCGGGCAGCGAGGGACAATTCTCCGTCTCATGATCCTCCTCACATATTGCACAAAACTACACATTATCCAATGGAAATTCTTTAGATGCATGCTTCTTTCGAAAACGGGGACAAAAAATATATACAACAACTTTCTCTTCTTCTTTCTTTTTCTTAACTTGAAACATATCTAGCTGAGAACTAAGAGTGCCAAGAATATTTGTTTTAAAATTTTCCAATAAATTTCTTAATTCTATCCTTGATACTCCACCTCCTATAGTAGATATTGTTACTTTTGGCCAAACATCCCTTATTCCCTTACCATATTTTGCTCGACTCCTAGAATATCTCCTGCATAAATCACAAATGTTAGCAAATGGCAATTGAGAGATATCACCTGCACCCATTAGTTTTAGCACATCAATGTATTCTTCTTGTATTCCTTTAAGGAAGATAGTCCGGATGGTATCATTGTTTAAAGTACTTTTTTTGGTTTTCTGAAGATTATAGAGAAACCTTTCTACGTAGTCTTCGAGACTATCTTCTTCTGATTGTTGCATCTTAAAGATGTCATTGTCGAAGTCTTGGGTTCTACGGTAATCTTGATATTTTTTAAGAAAAGTACTTTTTATGTCTTCCCAAGATCAGATAGAATAGTCTTCAAGTCCCATAAACCATCTTAGAGCAGAGTCTTTTAAGGTTGTTGGAAACAATTTTAATTTTTTTTCATCATCAACATAGTTATAGCTTCTGCAGAGAATGTCAAATTCAAAAAGAAAAGCATTTGGATCCTCTGTAACCATACCTCTGAAATTTGGAAGGACCAACGGGGGAATATTTTTCATGTTCACATTCAGAATTAAATTAAGTATGGGGAATCCGAAGGTGGATTCTCCTTATGGTTCCCTATTTCTTTCTTCTTCGTCTTCCATGTGTCCAAATAGACTAAATTCCCCCGGGCTGGGTGAGAGTGGTGGTTTAGATACTAGATTCTGATGAAGGGTAAAGTTGTCTCCTATTTGCAATATTCGATTTCCTCCCACCACAGAAGTTTCCACTTATGAAATGACCACGTTGTGGGGTGTTTTGAGCAATTGATGTATATTCTCATGGTTAACAGTCTGCTCTAATGTTGGATCGATGTGTGGCCTTCCAACCTGTGGCCCTTCAACTGGTTGGTCTTGGAATTCTCCCTCTTCTTCCTGGACCTTTTCCACTATTTGTTCAGATTGCGGTGTGGCCACCATGTAGAACCCTCCCTCCGTGTGCTTCCTGTGTATCTTTCAACCAGATTAATAGGAGGAGTTTTATTTCCACCAAATAAATTTTCTGGAAAATCAGTTTTTTAAAATATACCCTTCCTATCCCTAGGCCTAACCATGAGTTAATCATATACCAGATAGGGTTTGGAAGGAATCACAATAGTGGCATCGCTGGTTCTTACCTTTCATCTTACTGTGTTTCTGCCACCATTATGGACAAAAACAAAAAATACTCCAAGAAAAAAATCAAACTATGAAACAAATCTAACTTCTTACCGTTTACCTTTTAGCAGTTCCTCGACAACGATGCCAAAATATTGCACTATTTAATTGCTGTAATAAATTCCTACATAAATTTTCAACCAGGTTCGTAAAGTGATGAACTACAAACATATTATGTGCAAGAAACTGACAGAAGTATACCCTAGTTTGTCTTTCCAGGAGCAATAGGACTAGGCAATCTATCAATCAAGAAAAATCTCAAACCAAACTACCATTATTGAAACTTAGCAATCAACCAAAGATCCAATCATGTAAATTCTATCCTATGCACAAAGAGCAATCATTTATTTATGAACGAAAACCAAAAGAACAATTCCCCAAGTAGATGTCTATGTCAACCAACTTTATGGATTCACTCAAGTCTCCATGTGATTATGTTACTGACCTATCATGAGACTAATCAGTTGGAGTATGTTCCCTATTAATCGACCCTATTCTTAACCTAAGAGGCTCATCTCATAACAAGCATGACAGACTACAGGGTTCCACTGCATTCTTACCCACACACAAGAACCAGTCTACATGGGAATGACTTTGAAAGAGTCTTTCCACAAGCTTGACACTTAACTTGATGAAGTAACTAAGTAACTATACTCTGGGAAAACTTGCAACTCTTGGAAAAGAATATAAACACACAACTTATCCACTAATCCATAGCTACACTCGAATGTAAACACACAACATGCATTTAAACTAAGCTCTTTGCTCCAGAAATGTTATCTCTCGTTGCTACAACACCTCTAGAGATCAAACCATGCATAACAAGAAAGTAATTCAAATCCCCAAAGACATGTTCTTCATTAACGACCTATGCCCTTAATACCATAGAGTCTGAATACAGTAACTGATTACCCTACAGATACAATCCACTCTTTCAATAGTAAAAGATGAATTCAAAGTTCATTAAGATGTGACCAGGTCATCACAAAGCTTCTATATTTAATATTAATTATTCTTATATGAAAATAAGTGATGAAGCATTTCCTCGTGAACATATATAAGTTATGGAAGTCTCCGCGTGATCATACATCTCATTTCATATCATTAGAATGTGCTCAATAAACCAACCCTTATTAATTTAGAATCAATCATGTGCATATCGTATTATAACCCCATGTTGTCACATACACATTAGATGAATTATAGATCTTAATTCAATTTTATCCAGTGAATGAGGTGAGTGCTTACTTATTCATCATTTATGGGAAGTATTTAAACGAGGTATTTGAGATTAAGTAAGCTACAAATAAATACTGGAACATATGCGACCTTCAAGTGTCTACAGAGAAGGATATATACTTTGGTGAAATACATGCATACAATCGTTCATTTTAAATCTATATGTTCATATGCAATATTCTCCATCGTACTAAGGGAAATCTGATTCATAGCTTAAGAGAAATCCCCAATGGGTACAGGATACACAGAACCTCAAGAAAAACTTAAGATTTAAAGATCTCTCCACACCAATCTATTCGGAAATATAGTTACAGCAAAGTAAAGAATAGGTAATATACAGATAACTCAACTTACCAAGGGAGGTGGGCCCATGCCTTCCCAAGTAGTGAGTGAAAATGATTCAGTAACTCTCAATGCTTATGAGCTAGAATAGATCAAAACCTAATTAATGTCACACATAAACCCTTACTTTACTCACAACACATCCATCATAATATCAAGACAAGAAATGGATCACACTGTTTTTCATTATCTTTTACAAAGAGTATTTACAGCTTCCCAAAATTACACAGAGCGAACCCCCTCATATATATCTAGTTCTAAGTATATCAGATTACATTGCTTTCCCCAGTTCTCGGGAACTTAGGGCCAAAAATGACTAAACAAAACTAGAGGATCTTACTAACCACGATTTCCTCTATCTCAGGAAATCGTTACAAACATCTTATATATCGTCCCATGCTGAGTTCGGACCCCGATCTGGTGTTACTCTAGAAGATTTGTTCATGGGTCGATTTTGTGTAATAGAAGACTGATGGACGCACGGTAAATGGTCAACATCCATTACATTAATCATAAGAACAATACACATGTAGCTAATTCCATCTTGGGTGCACACAGCTAGGAGAAGCTACAACCTTAGGTATCAAAATGCCTGCATAGGTGTTGGAAAGCCAGGAATAGTGAAGGAACAGTTGTTGCATTGAAAAGGTAAGTATATTTTATCATTGGTAAAGAAATAGCTAATATCCTAATTATTTTATCAAGAACTTCATAAATTATCGAAATAAACAACTTTTACCTCATGTTGTAATCAAGATCTTTAGGCAAGAAAATAGGTAATAATAGTAGGTAATAAGTTGGATTTCAATGCCTAGGTAGGGGGGTAAATGGCCAAAAGAGGTGTATGGTGAGTGACAAAATGGGAGCTCAACAGACTTCAGTAAAAAGGCTAGGCCAAAAAAACCCAGCTCTGAGGATCTTATAAGTCGTGGTCCTCCAAAAATGATGGCCCCCACATAATATGTCATGAAAATCAATTATGGCCCTTTGGGCCTCCCGTGGATCTAGACATCTCAACGAAACTCCTAGAAGATATTTCCAATACAAAACCTGATCAATGAGACAATATTTGATTGCTTTGAGTTTCAAATCTCTCGCCTTGTTCTTATCAAAGCCACCAGGAGGCCGCGACTTCTGTAGAAAATATATGATGTCCTTATACCAAGTGCATTTTGCCAAGCTATGGATGACATGAGAGTTTTTATCAACAAACTCAACTTGCTGATTTTCTGAGTTTATGTTCATGAAATAAACCCTCAAATCCTTTCAATTTGATTCAGCCAACAACTTGGCTAAACCTTGTCCTTTTACCAATTTAGCAGGCTTTATTTCAAGGTCAAATTCTAGAATTTTAGCAATCCATTTTCTTCTCTTCCCATCTATGTCAGGCTGGATCAATATCTCTTTCATTGAGGCTGAAGAGACATATGAAACAATATTTGAATGCATAACATATATTTTGAAAGCCTTGAGGGATTTGACCAAGCATATTCCTACTTCTCCATGATATCATATCTCATTTATGCATCCCTCAATGCTCTGCTAAAAAAGGAAATAGGTTGTTCTAACGCCTCTGTATTTTTCTGTAGAAAAACAACAACCACTGTGTCAAATGAGGAAAAGGAAAATATCAGAAATTCCTTAGAATAGATAGGGTGGATGAGCACAGCTGCTTCAGTCGAATCCATTTTTATCTGATCAAAATATTCTCGAGCCTCAGAAGTCCATTTCACCTCAATTGCCTTTCTGAGCATGGATGTAATGTACTTCACTAATTCAACAAAGTTAGAGATGAACCTTCTTAGAAAATTGATCTTACCCAAGAAATACTGAACCTTCTTCTTAGATATAGGAAAATATAAGGTCTAGATGGCCTCTACTCTGCTTGAATCAATTCTTACCCCTTCCGATGACACAATGTGCCCCAATTATTTACCTTCCTTCATAGAAAAGAAAGATTTTTTAGGATTGAGAGAGAGACCAAACCTTCTGCACTTCAGGAAGACCTTCCTCAAATGATGACAATGCTCTTTGTCAGACTTTGAGAACACTGTAATGTCATCCAGAAATATGACTACAAATGTGTCTTTCTCTCCAATAAAGGCAATGTCCATGGCTCGCTGGAAGGTTTCTCCTACATTCATCAATCCAAAAGGAATTTTAGCATACATGAATGTTCCTCAAGGAGTAGTGAATGTCTTCTCTCTATATTCAGGTAGGACAGAGATTTGATTGTAGCCAAAGAAGCCATCGATCATAAGCATCCTATACAAACCAATCACTCTCTGCAAAATGTGCTCCATCTTTCGCAAGGGGTAGTTATCTTTTTTGGAGCTTCTATTCAAATTCCTGAAATCAACACATAACCTGATTTCCCCATGTTTCTTCCTCACAAGAACCAAGTTAGACACCCATTCTGAATATCTCAAAGAAATGATGATTTGGGCATCCCACAACGTTTTCAATTATTTTTCCATATTAGGCAGCAGCATGGGATTTATCTGTACGAGTTTCTACCTAAAAGGCTTGGTCTCCTCTTTCAAAGGGATATTATTCAATGATGTTGGTGTCATATGTTCTTAAATCTTCATATTTCTGGGCAAACACATCAGAAAACTCCTTTAAAATCTTAACATATTCATCCCTTTGTTCCTTTGACAAACTCCTAGACAATTTGACATACTTTGGATCCTCCTCTATACCTAAATTGCATTCAGTCACCTCAACATTTTCAGTTGAACCTTTAATATTTACAGTCACATCATTCCCATCAAACAACCTCTCCAAAGGGACAATTCCTTTTGGAATATGGTTACTGGCTAACTGGACAATATGATGGTCAAAAATTTTATTCAGGAAAATATCAGCATGGGGTATTTCTTTAGTATCCTGATTTGGTCAATATGTAAAGAAGAAAATTCATCCACAGTCTCAAGAAATCTTTTTATCTCAATATCGTCCTCAAAAGATTTCCAATGTTTGACATTGTTAGGAATAGAGGGTCTATACTTTACTTCCACCTCATTCTTGAGTTTGGGCGGCAAAGGAACCCTGAAATTACTTTCTGAGACAAGAAAGGAATCTACCACAGTGTTCTCCTCTCTTGGAACAAATGAGATATTAAAAGCCAAGAAGAAAGTATCAACAAGATTCCAGAATTCATTTTTGTAGGTCCTCAACCTGGGGTGTTTATCTTGGTACATATTTTTGACTTGATGAAAAATTAACTCAACATCTCCAAAAACTACTATCTCTTCAATCTTCATGTCTTTGGAAGCCCTCAAACCCAAAACAAGAGGCTCATATTCTACCACATTGTTTGTTGTTTCAAATTAAAGTTTGTAAGATGGAGATATAGTCTCTTGGGTAGGGTAAATAAAGACTACCCCATCACCAAAACTCTCCGTAGAAGAGGCTCCATCAAAAAACATATTCCAAATAGAGGTATTGGAAGGAGGATATTCACAAGAGATAATAGGTTTCTTTCTGATTTCAATAGGTGTTTGAGGAGCATCAGTGAGTTGTAACATACTGGTTCCTAAATTAGTATCAACTGCAAAAATGGGGTGGTTGGTAGGATTTTCTTCATCACTGATAATGTAAGCAATTTGTGCTTCCCTATAAAGCCTTCTATGTTCCCCCCCGAAACACAGGAATGGTGGAATATGAAAGATCCATGTGCAAAGTTACCCCTAGCCTTTTGATCCAATATCTAGACAAGAGAATTCCAAACTTAGGGGGGACATCAGCCACTACAATATCCATGACCACACTTTTCATTGGCAATTGGAACAAGGAAACAAACAGGTCTTTAATAACCCCAAGACACTTCAACTTCCTTGAATCAAATGAGTATAGGTCATGGTAGGTTTTTATAAATGAGTATAGGTCATGAGGTTATGAGATGCCCCTGAATCCATCAAGCAGTTGTGCAACACTTTATCATGAATGTTCAATGATGTATAGAAAGGAAGGGAAGATTCATCCCTATCGTCTACCAAAGGTCCTAGTATGATAGCTGGTTTTTCATCTTGGAGGTTGACTGAGTCTATGGGATGAGATGAAGGTTCAAGATGCAACATTTTGGAAAGGTACCTTTTGAAATCTTCATTCTTAACTAGCTCTAAAAAGTGTACATGGATTTTAATCTTTTAAATCTCATTCTCAAATCGAAAAGAGGCAAGCTTCAAAATATACCTAACTTATGGGGTAGGGATTTTAACCACTGCCTGGGGTTTTTGTGCCTCTTTTTCTTTGCTGCTAGATGTCATATCCTTAGTGATATTCTATGTTCTAGTAGGATGATCAGGAATGTCAGGCTTTCCCTCTTTCTTCTTGGACCTTAAGTTGTATCTATTTGGATTGCCACTAGTCATTTCCCCTTTGTTTGGCTCATTTAGTTGGCCATCTATGAGAGACTCTTCATATGCATATTGGGTTAAATGAGGAGACAAAGAGGTGTCACCAAAACAATGGATTTTAGGATCAACATATTCTTCCTCTCCTTCTTCTTCAGTAACCAAGTTATTTTGGAAAGGGTCTTGGATTTTTTGATCATCCCTATCCCTATTTTCTTGATCTCTTTGGATAATCTGAGGGGAATTATTGGGTCTTTTGAAATTAGCCCTATTATCAACATTTTGGGTGTTCCTATAGCTCTTCTTTCCTTCAAGTTTCATTTTCTCCATTTCTACAGAAAGTGATTTTACCAGTTTTTTCAATTCATCCACTTGAGGGTAAGTAGCATAGGAATCAAAGGTTGAAGCTTCATCCCTACCTTTTCTTCTATCTCTATCAAATTTACTCATAAGTTTGTCAGCTGTCAATATATTAGACTCTACTTCAAGGGCTTCATCTTTCATATGAGCTAAAGAGCTAGCTCTTCTTTCTCTCAACAAGAGGCAAAACTCAGGGTCAAAAGCATTGGCATAAGTAATCTTGGCAAAGGTATTTGTAGAATTTATTTCAGTGGGAATATTATTGTACATATTTTTAAACCTCTTTGAGAAGTTTGAAATAGATTCCCCCTCTTTTCTCTTAAGTGACCCAAACTCTGTAATATAATAAAGAAAATCTTTTTTATCCCCCCAATGCCTCAAGAATGAATCATCCAGAGCCTCAATCCTAACAATAGATCCAGGAGTCAAACCCATAAACTGTTTCCTAGCCTCACCATCAAGGCTTTATACAAAATCTCTCATCCACACATATTCATTTTCAATGTTAACATTATTTGCATAACTATAGAAAGATGAAAGGTGTTCTTTTGCAATTATATCTTCCTCCCCTGTGAACTTGGGCATGTAATTAAGGTAGTCTCCAACTGGGAGGGAATTCATAGGATGAGATAAAACAAGAGGGGCATATCTAGCAGCCATTATGTCATCCATCCTGTTTATAGGAAGATTAGGACCTGCCATTTGGATGTGAATTGTAGGAGAACGAGGAGGAGATGGAGTTTGGACAGGTAGGACTGCAACTATGTTTCTAGGGGAAAGGGGAAACAATTGAGTGTTGGAGGAGAATGGTATAGGGTTCAAAGGAAAATAAGTTTCCCCTTATTTAGTTACAACAAATTTTATAGGAGGAGGAGTAGGAAAATCCAAAGTGGGAAAATATTTTAATCTCCTGGATCTAAACCACTTTATAACATCAGGGGAAACAGGGGTTTCAAAACTTTATCCTTCCAAATGAAAACTAGAAGGGGGGAGTTAAACACAAAATATTTCAAACTCTAAACTTCTGGAAACTCCAACAGATGGTATAAAAGGAGAATTAGATACAACTGCTGGAGTTTTAAAAGAAGAATCATGTAAATGACCAAAATCACCTGGTACAACAACTGAAAGCCCTTTTTGAGAGGTCTTTCCTTTCTTGATAATCTTTTCTAGCTCAGCTTCAGGTGTTTCCAAAGGCAATTCTGGAGTAGACCTCATGTGTATGCCTTTGGGAGCCACAATTGAAATAGTGGATTCGCTAGGTGCAAGCTACAATAGTCAAGGAACTGATTTCTGATGCACCTTCAGAATCATTATTTCTTTGTCGTTTAATCCCATGGAAATGTCTTCAAATTGTTCCCTGAAAATGACTCCAAAAATGTTAGCACTAAGATTCACCCTCAGATTGCAGGAGGATAAGCCCAGTACCCATCAAATTTTTTACGGAGGTCAAATGGACAAAGCTCAGTACAAGAATGTTTTAACACAAAAAATGGGCAGGCAATGCATAGGGAAATGAGGTCCTCATTAACTTCAGTCAGTGTTTTAAGGCTAAAGGTGAGTAGAAGAAAGCCCTAGTGAGGGAGGTGGACAAGTATACCATGAGAATCCTACCTTCAAGCATCTTGGTGAAGAAAAACTCAGGCACAAGAGCACTCTTGAACTCAATTTTAAGTTACTAAAATATATCACAACAGTATTATAATCAAACCTCCATTACAATACAACTAAAACAACTCGTCTAGATCATCCATGCACAAGCATTTCAACATAAGAGGAAAAAAGACAACGAAAGGAAATACTGAAACAGGTCACAACAACATTATAATCAAACGTCCATTACAATACAACTACAACACCTCGTCTGGGTCATCCATGCATGAGTGTTTCAGCACAACAGTAAACAAAATGATGAATGAAGTTGACTTCTATTAATGAGAAACTCTTAGGTCTCATCCATAACTAGAGAACAACGCTGGTATAAAAATATTACAAAATATGGAGCTATGCTCAACCATTCGACGACCATAACAAAATCTTGAATTGATCTATTTATACTTAGATCAGTGAACAACCGCTAGGAGAGTCATGTAGCCATCCCATCCAAGGTTTTTTGTCTGCGCATCCTTCTGTTAGACTATGCATGTTTCCTCCTGTCAGATGCAAGCTCAAATCAATATGGTCCTTCAAGAAGAAACCATCATGGTACCGCGGGCTGACATTTTTTTCTCCTCGACCATAGCTTCCATGCTTCCTATTTATGGACTGAGCTGGTATTTCAGCTACCAATCCTTGCTCATTAAGTGAATCCTCCTCAGGATCAGAGTGTTGTTGGATGACTAGTGGGTGACCACGTGTTGCTGTTGGATACAAAATTATACATGCACGTGATTTCGGGGCCGTCGAAAGCGGTTTGGACCCACACTACTTTTGGGCCCGAAATGCACCATCTTCCACCACTTAATCTCCCCACAATACCACGATTTGGATTTAGGCCCACCTTTGGATTTTAATGCCCGTGGAGCTTGTGGCGTCGAAGTGATTAGTGGTCTTTGATCCGATCATGATCTGCGATCTGGGCGTGCCGACTATTTTAGTGCCCCCACCAAATATTTATCCGCCTTCCAACCGCATTTAGAGATGGCACTAACGAAATGCACAAGGGATCTCTGTCATGGAAAACTACACCCGCATATTCTCTTGTGCTGATGGTTGTCACTTGTGATCCTGAACAACTTCATGTGATAAATAAATACTTATCAAAAACCCTAACCCTATCATGGTTAGGCTTACCTACCTGCGTGCCACATTGCTTTTCCTCTTGCATGTTTCTTTTCCTTCCACCTATTGCGCGCACTCCAAAATTAGGTCTTTCCAAAAAATGATATTTTCTCCAAAAACAGTTCTACACCCACAATATAATTTCTTTTTAAAATAGTCATGCTCCCAACAGGCCCCCAACACTGACATGTGACTCGTCCCAAGTCACTTAGGTGGTGCACACTCCCTATACTTCCTTTTCCAAACTGTGGAACTTCTCTGCTAGTTCCTTTCCTTTTGTCCTCATCTACATAACTTTTCCTGTTAGCACCTCTACTATCTATGCTGTTATCTCCTCCTGCATTAATGTTTCACCCTTTGACTGTGCATGTGCCATACTTGTCTTCTCTTTCTCCAACTACAAAATCATTTGTGTTTCTTGTTCTTGGAGGGGTTCTAATTCGGCTTGTCTTTCTTGCTTCTTTGTCTGCGCTATCTTCAAACCTTTTTGCAGAGTCTTCATTTCTTGAGTGCATTTCAAGCACTCCATGATACTCTTGTTGGTTCCACTATTGGACCTTTTCATATTCTTCTAGAATGGTCCATATCTGTGTGGTTATGTTGAACAACTCTTCTACTTCCCTTGATTATTTTTCCATCTCTGCTATATGGAGTGTGAATCGCTATTCTCTATGTTCTCAAAACTCTGGAGGAGTTGTAGGATTAATCCTTTCTTTGAGATCCTCTATTTACTTCTTATATCTATCAATTGTTTGTGAAATCATGTTGATATTCTCCTTTGCACTCCTCTCTTGTGCTTGCGTGTTGTCTAGGATGTGACCATATACCACTATTAATCCCTGTTCTAGATTATCTGCACGTTCTTTCTCCTCCTTTTTCTTCGAGTTCAGTTGGTCACATGTGATTTATAATATTTCAGTGACTCCTCTACCCACCTCCAACTTGGTTTCATCCACGAGGGCCCCAGATTGCACTTCTTGCATTATGTTGGATCAAAGTCCGTATAGTGCCTTGATGGGTATCTGCGCCATGACAACCTCAAATTTCTCCACTTATCCCATGGGTTTCTGTGCAGTATCCTAATCCATTATGAAAATTTGGCGAGTGACTATAAATGTCTCCCTACCTTGGACTATCAACTGCACTGTCTCCTCTCCTTCTTTCTGCACAGGGGGTCATTGTGTCTTTTCCTATTGCTGCGATATGGCATGTGGTATTTCTTAACTTCATACTTGTTGTAGAGCTTCATGGACTTCGATGAGCTTGGCCATGATCTCTTCTCTCTTTTCCACTGCAATACAGACCTTCTCTTCCCTCCTGTCTTGGACCTTATCTGCAACTACTTCAACATCATCCTCTATAAGGGTGATGACTGGGTCTTTTGTGACATACTTTCTCTTTTTGCATGCTTCTTCTAGTTGCATTGACTTCCTTGTTGTCTGTGATGGTTGTTCCCTACTTCTTGTAACCTGGAACCTCTCTTCCCCATTCTGTAATGTATCCCCCTTTCTGGTATGTGGTTGGTTTTCTGTCCTTGTCATTGTTGTTGTCCTCCTTGGTATTTTTGGCACTGCGCTGCTTCCGAATGGTTGATCCCGCGCTGCAGCCTTTCTAGTGTTGTTGGCTGGGCTGTTTATTTTTATTGAGGAACCTACTTCATCGTTTTTCCGTGGGCTTGGAGGATTGTGCCACGACTATACTTGTTGCTGGTATTTTTATTAGCATCTGCCACTGCACAGGATAATATTTGATTATCCAGTCAACTTCCTCCTTGGTGACACAATATTGCATTTTTAGCCACACCTTATTTGGATCCCTTGCGGCTTGGATCCACATGTGGTTCTTGGATGCCTTGAACCTGGCTATCCCTTTTGTTTCTTGGATTACCTCCATAGGTATGCGCCACTTATTGGTTATGTGTTGTTGTATTTCTTCCAACAACATTGCAAAAACCGTGTTATTGGCTTGTTCGTTTTTATTATCCTTGGTCTGCCAGAGGGACTCATATAGTGTCGCATAACATTTTCCTTTCCTATCCAGGAAATCTAAGAACTTTGTCTCCTTTCACCCTGCCAAATCTATAAGAATGATAATCCAGGAGTAATGGAACTCGGTTCCATTATCCTGTGCATCTCTGCAATCCACCAAAAATTGGTTCAATAGGTACAGTGACCAACAGAACATCACTCCTTTTGCACACTGCACGGAAACTTCAATAACTCCTACTGGCGCTTCTTCTTTTCGACATTTCCTCAATAGATTGCAATCCATAATCTTGTTGGCGAACCGTATCACATTGTCATTAATATACTTGAGCACAATGCTCGTGTTTCCCCGACTGGTGACAAACTGTGCTTTGACCATCTCTGTGATTTCCTTCTTGCACACCTTGTTATCCAAGTATTCCTCTGGCTACGTGTAGTTGTACTAGCCTATCCATCCACAGGATGCCTCCATGTAGGTTAGAGACTAGTTGTTTGATGTAGAGCCTGACATTTTTACCATGCCCAATTTGAAATATATCCAAAAGGTTCATTATAACAGAGTTGTACACCCTCATTATCCACTATGCGGGCTCCATTATTGGTTTACCTAGGGGTCCAATTTCCCATGTTTTTAACAAATAATTCTCTTCAGACAAATATGGGAATTTGGTCACATCACGCACATCATGGTCTAAGTAACTAAGTTTTGGTACCTTTCCCATCATATCATCCACAGTGACCACTGCGTCTGGGAGATATGGGACTGTGATGTATGTGGTGTCCTGTGCCTTTATTTTCTTCCCAACAGCATATGGTCCCACCTCTACTGTTTATGCATCCTCTTCTTCCCTTTTGGAGTCTTGTCAGTCAGTGATATCCTCGACCAACACATCCTCTCCTTCGTGGGTCTACCATTTTCCCGTCGTTTCATCAAGTTTCATGGGTGTTTCATGGTTAGGGTTTGGGATACCATTCTGGGCCCAAAAATTTTTCCCTATTTCTCCTTGATGCACTGTCAATGTTTCCTCTTCAACTAGTTTTGGGTTGATCGATTCTGTGTCTGAAGTGGTGACATATTCTAGCTCAACCACATTCTCAGGTTGTCTCGTTATTTCCTTTCTCCTTTGGCCCTGTCAGGTAACTCATACATATTGGCCTAGAGTGTCAAACTTTGGTGGGATCATCTTCTCTTCAATTCGCACACTAGTTTTCTTCTTCATAAATTTATAGCTAGGGAACACACTTTATATCTTGTTATGTGCTAAAAAATCGCTAAGTGTTGAACTAACACATGCTTTCTTCATTTTATAGACCTGGTCATAACTGATTTTCACTTTTTGCATGCATTTGTGTCGAGTTTGATTTTTCCTGCACGTTGTCTTCCGATGTTGTTGCAGTAATTGTTGTACATGACTTTTTTCTCACTTTCTTATGGTTCAATCAACTTTTGTATCTTTTTTTGTTTTTCTTCCTTTTTCTATTTTTGTATTCCTTTTTTTTCTTCGTTTCCCCTTTTTATTTCTTTTTATCATTTTTTTTTCCTAATATTTACTATAGTACACTATATACATGCCTTTCTTACTTTGTTGTAACTTTTAAGGGTTAGTAGGTTGACTGTCCATGTACAATTTTAGTCGACTACCATTGATCATGCATTTCAGTTTTGCTCCTCCCAAGTCCTTTAGTTGTACATATCTCCCATATGTGATAGCCTTTACTTCATATGTCCCTAGCCAATGCATTCTAAACTTACCATGATGTTGGAAAAATTTATTGACATAGAGCAGAACTAGGTCTCCTTCCTTAAAACTCTTCTTTTTATTATGTCTATCATGCCAGGATTTATCTCTTTCTTTATGTACTTCTTGGTGAAATCATGCTAGAATCATGTCCTCTTCCATTTTCATTAGTTGACTTAACCTCTCTTGTATTGCACCTCTTTCTGCCATGTTGGTAATTGTTTCTACGCGCAGACTGGGTACCAAGAATTCTAATGGCACCATTGCTTTTTTCCCATTAACCAATATGAATGGTGTCTTTCATGTCAACTTATTGCATGTGTTCCTATATTCCCATAGGATTGTGGCTACTTTCAAGTCCCATTCATCTATGTTGACATTGCATATCTTCGTCAAAGCATTTTCCAAATTTGTATTGAAATCTTATGTTATTCCATTTGCCTAAGGATGATATGGCGTACTCTTCTAGTGATAGAATTAAAACTTCCGAGTCATAGAAATGATGGTATTATTGATAAAATGAGCTCCTTTGTCACTCATCAGAATCTTGGGACATCCAAATCCAGTGATCACTTGCTCAAATAAGAAGTGTGTTGATGTCTTTGCGCTATAGTCTTTGACTATTGTTGCTTCTTCCCATCTTGTTAAGTATTTAGTCACAGTAATGGTATATATAGCTCCTGACCTTTTTGTTGGTGGATTAATAAGTCCCACAAAGTCTATTTCCCATTTTTCAAATACCTACAGAGTCACTTGTGGTCTTAGAGGCATCTCATCCCTTTTGTTGGGTTTTCCAACCCTCTCACAGATATCACATTTATGGAAATATTCCTTGGAATCTTTATGGACTGTTGGCCACCATAGTCCTACGCACAATACCTTATGTGTGATATCTTTACCTTCATAGTGTGTTCCAACTATACCCTCATGAGCTTCTACTAAATTCCTGTGCCTTTCATGTTCCAATACACATCTTCTCAAAATGTTATCTACGCCCATCTTATATAAATGTCTTGCAATGAGTTGGTAGTATGCAGCTCTGACTACTGGATTTTTCTTCTTTGAAGTACTAAAATCCTGTGGTGCAACCCTTGTACTTAAGTATTCAATAATATCAATGGAGTATTCATCAACTACCTATACCGAAAATAATTGTGCATCAGGGAAGTTGTCTTCCAAGTTAGTAGGTTCTTCTCCATTAGTTACCCTTGACAGGTGATTCGATCTTGCATTCGAATTCCCTAGTTTGACTACCACCTCGAAATCAAATTCTTGAAATAACAATAGTCATCTAAAGATTCTCCCCCCCAACACTATCTTGTTGACTAGATATTTGAGGGAAGAATGGTCTATGAACATTTTAAAGTGTTTACACAGTTAATAGTGCATGAAATTATGAAGTGCATGTACCATGGATAAGCCTTCTCTTTCTATGGTGTTGTAATTCTACTCTGATTCTAACAACTTTCTTCTTGCAAAGGCTATAGGATGGTCTAAGTACCCTGCTCATGGCTACACCAGAATTGCTCCAAGTGCTATGGTTGATGCATCTACATGCACATGAAATGTTTTTTCCCAAACTAGGAATACTAGTATAGGTGTCGTTACCATCTTTTCCTTTAGAGTGTCAAATCCTTGCTGATAGTCTTCATTCCACTGAGATCTGGTGTCCTTCTTTAACTTTTTTTCCATTGGTGCAGTAATCTGCACATACCCCTATGTAAATTTCCTGTAATAGCATGTATGTCCCAGTGTTTCTCTTAACTAGTGTACTGACTTTGGTGGTGGTAAATTTACAATGACTGTAATCTTAGCAGGGTCCACTAGTAAACCTTGTTTACACACTATATGTACCAACAATACTCCAAAAGGTGTACCGAAAATGCATTTCTTGATATTTAATGATATATGATATTGCCTGCATCTTTTCAGAATTAGTCTTAACACTTCTACATGGTATTTTAATAGACTATATACAGTCCATACATCTAGATATACTTCTAGAAATTGATGTATGTATTCCTTAAAAGCAACTATGACTACTCTTGAAAAAACATCTGGTTCATTCTTCATCCCAAATGGCATGACTATATGTTGGTAGGATCCCCATTTTGTATAAAAAGTAGTCTTATAATTTTCCTATAGAGCTACTTTGATCTGATGGTAATCGAAGAATCCATCTATAAATGAATATGATTCTTGGCCTCCCACATTCTCTAATATCTCATCTATAAAAGGGGTAGGGAAAGGGTCATGTAAGAAAGAATCATTAAGTTTCCTTAGATCTACACAAATCCTTATCCCCCCCTTGCTTCTTTTCTTGGACTACCATATGACTGATCCATTCATATTCCTCAACTGGTTCTATAATACTAGCCTCCAACTTTCGATCAATTTCTTCTTTTACTTTCTTCTTATACAATGGATTCAGTCTATAACCTCTCTTCCTAACAGGTCTAGACTCTAGTTTGAGGGGTATTTTCATCTCACCTAGCTCCCCTGCTATGCCTTTCATATTTGTAAAGGTTATTGGAAATAGGTCATTGTATTTGTGTAGCAACTCTATTATTCTTTATACTATTAGCTCATCCTAGTAGTCTCCAATACTCGCCATTTTAGGATTGTCATTCGTCCCAATGTTGAATTTCTTAAATTTTATTGGTGCAACAAATACTTCTGATTCCAAAGATGGACCTTCCACCTCTCCTTCTCCTTCAATTTCTGTAATCTGAATGTTACATGGATCATCTTCATCTGGTGCTTCCTCTTTAACATGATAGGATGAAAGTAGTTCTTTGAATATTTGTATGTTATGTAGTTGATATTCTATCATGATTTCAACCTATGGTTCATTAATAAATAACACTCCCCTTATCATTTTTAGTGTTGAATCAATGTTTGGGTTCTCATATTCAAATGACAAATTAATTACAAATTTCTGTTGTAATCATGTCCATTTTGTAGTGCCTCTGCGCATCTCCTGGTCTATATACTAGTTCCCTGGGATTCCTTCCAATGTATGGATAAAGTGATGAGGCCATTCCTCTGGTGGTGTCATCCTCCACTGTGTCTCGCACTTCTCCAAGTGTTCCACTAGTGTTCCTTGTCCATCATAATTCTAGACTATATTTCTCCCTGGTTTTGCACCAAATCTAATGCGCAGTAATCATTTACATTGATACTAGTCTTGAATTGTTTCTTTGTGTTCACCCCACCATATTGCAGGTGTTGCCTTGATTGCAATATCTAGGGCTAAGAGCCTTTGATTTTCTAACAATTCCACTTCATATTTTTTCAATAATTCCTCTAAGTCATTTAGCCCATGAAAGTTGGGAGGTTCTCTTATCTCTGTACCAACCCATGTTACTATATGATCTATTCTTGTGCACCTTCTTGTGAAAACTTCATGTAATCTTTGTTGCTAATTCTCCAAACCTGTGTCTGAGTTGAAAGCAAATGATGCAATGCTTCTCCAACTTAGTACCCCATCTTCATTTGGGTTAACATAATCCTCTTGTCATGTGGTGGTTATGTACAACTAGTTTACTTCCTCCAGATATAAACAAGTGGCTTATACAAACCTTTCTCCTTCTAAAGGATTCACTGGTGCGATGGATCTAGAGGTTGTTCTTTATTGGTATGGTTCATTGAGAATGGAATCCAATATATTGGAGGGTTTTGAGGTTTCTATGTGATTGATGTAGACGCAACATTTTTCTTGAGACACTCATGTTTGGCTTCCTTAAATGTTACATTTTCTTTCCATGCGTCAAACTTCTTATGTGGTTCAATTTTCTTCTTAACCCATTGGTTCTTATCTGGATCGTGTGATACTGCATCAGTTCTTGTCTTGTCTCCTCCTCGAGTGACTATATTGATGTTTCTCCCATCATCCCTAGCTTCTGCAGAGATCCACTGGACATTCTAGTTGTTCTGGTTCGTTTTTTCTTGGATCTTCCCGGGAATGTTGGACAATATTTTGTGTCATGGTATATTGCACGATAATACATACATGTCGCTGGTGGGAGTGGACAATCCCTTGCATAATTTCTTGTTTTTTTTCAGTTGTGGCACACTGTTGGTCCTATGAATTGTCCAAATCCTCCTCTTCCTCTTCCTCCACCTCTATATTGACCTCAATCTCCGTGTGATGCATTGTACTAAGGTACCTAGTTATACTGCGCAGTATTATACTATGACTGGGCATTATTATACTGCAGTTGTGCATTGTTGTATTGTTGTGGCACATTATTGTATGGTGGTGGTACTTGGTTGAACCAAGGTGCAACTTGTCCTTTCATCATTTCTTCTTTCACCCTATAAGTGTTTGAATTTATTTCTCTCATCAGTTCCATCATCCTACAATCCTTATCATCATGACCCATTGACTTGCAAAAATTGCAATATGAACTTTTGGGTACTATCTTATATTTCTGCATCATTGGAAAATGATATGGATCATGGCTATGTGTCTTACAAATATTTCACCATGGTCCTCCTGTTGGAAATGGGTTTGGCACCCCTGTCGCCATATATTGCACGAAAGTTAGACATTCATTCTTATGGTGTCCTTTTGTCCTGCATAGGGTACACAAAACAACTTCTCTTTTCTCTTTACCCTTATTCTGGTTAAGTTGAAATGTTAGATTATTCAAATCCTCCTTCAACTCCTCTATTTTTGGATTTGTCTGCTGATACTAGTTCTCTTCCAGTTGTAAGGATGCCTAAAAAGCCTATGCCCGAGTTTGAAAATTTTGTTGTTTTAATGGGTATTTCAAATGTGGTAACAGTGAGTTCACAAATAAATGCCTATGTTGCATGTCATTAATTTCATATTTCAACTTACCTTTCAGACGTTTAAACCTCTGATCAATCTCCCAAACAAACTCACATAGTTTTTTCCTGATTTCAATCATTTCATTCATGTATTGGTCTTCTAAGTTGTGGTTTTGAAATTAGTTTATCAGTAATTTTTTCACGTTTGCAATAGTGTTTGTTACTCCCGGTGGACTGTTTACATCTAGGATCATATACCAATCTAGTGCATGGCCTCTCAATGTGATTTCTAACTGCGCTAGTTTTGTATCCTCATCTATGATCTTCTTTGCTTCCCAGATCTTCTCACAAATGAATAAGTGTTTTTTAAGGTCCTCAGATGCCTCTCCCTGAAATTCTGGTAACCTGATCATGGGATCATGTCCTACCATTTTGAACTATGTTGAACTACTACCACTACACAATATAGATAATTTAATGTTACTTCCTGAAATGGCTCCTCCAATTGATGCTCCTTGATTGGATGGGTTTCCAGTTGTTTTTCTTCCACTAAAATTGGATTGTCTAAACGTTTATGTTCTTTCTGGTGTATTAGTCACACATGGAGTTGCAGGTTTGTTGGTTTCCCAACTTGCAGCTTGTTTTACATCTCTATTCGAAACATACTATCATATTTTACTCACTCCCTAGAAAGTGTATTCGTCAGATTGATAGGTTTTAGGTGAAAATGTGTGGTTGTAATGCTTGTTATTTTTTTCTCATTATTTTATCATCTTAAGAATGCATTTTTGTGTGGATTAAAGATTGTTTTTCTTCTTTAAATTCATGACTGCAAAGCATGAATTTAAAGCCTCTTTCATTCAAAACCACTAGAATAATCTTTTTCATGGTTTTCCTTTACGTTATTCAAAGACTATTGTTTCTTCTAGCTAAGATAAACATGAGAAAAGGGTTCATGAAGTATGTTGATTACAGGATTAAGACTTACAGAATAGTTTATCTCCTAAATCTAAATTCAATATGAAAATGTGAAATTGGTTATGTTTGAGTGTCCTAAACCTATGACATAAATTGACCTTAAACTAAACCTTATGCTAAAACTATTGTTTAGAAATCTATTCAAAAATCCAAGCGATCGACTTATCTTTTATGGCCCTTTCTAAAATGTGCCATATTCTTTTATGATTTCTAGTTTCTATCGACCGACCTTCTTGTTACCTCTTTAATCATAAGTGCATCACGAGGGATGTCCTCAATTTCAGGCCAGGGTTTCGTGGCAAACAGACAGGGTTACAAGAGTCTTGTTATTTTGAACCTCGATTGCCCTTTGCTCTATGGGAGATAATCATCATTCTAAATGTGGGATGATTTCAGGGTATCCTCAGCTCCTCCTTTTATCATTTGGTATCAGGTATGTCATCCTGACCTTCTATGATGCTTATGTGTTTATCGTGTTGTGTCTTCCATGTTTTCTCCCTCATAAAACTTACCTCTTTGTGCTCTAGTTCGTCCTCATTGTCAATCCTTTTGAAAAAATTATGGCTCCTATAGTACAAATAGAACCAAATGACCCACAAAATATGTTAATTCATGACGATGTAACTAATAATCTTGCCCAGGTTGGTTGGTTAGTTTTCATCCATTTGTGTAAGGGGTTTAATGTGGAAGTGGCCAGGGAATTTACCCAGACCTTCGATGGCGCTAGGGATAAGGTGGGGGATGTCTAGTTCCATATTAATGAGGAGTTTATTTCCCAAGCTATTGGTTTTCCTTTTTCAAGGGATAAATGGTTTAAAAATGTTAAGGTTAAGAACATCGCTTGGTGGTTTTTGTTGAAATCTGAGCAAACATAGTACCATATTAAGGGTATTACCTTGGAATTCTTCCAACCCAGATGACATGGTATATTATTAATTATCAAACAATTCATAACCTGTGAGGGATGCTATGGTATGATATTCTATTTTCATATACGTTTACTTATGGTTTTCCTAGGGTTTCGTTTAGAATTACCTTTTTATTTGCACAAAAGTTTGCAAAATATGTCTAAGTTTTATCAATGCCCAAATCAAAAACCTAAAACCAGTATTTTCCATGACAGTCTTATTCATACCCTAGTTGAGTGTCATCTTGCTAGTGTTGGGGACAGTTGGGAAAGCTTCCTAGTAAGAAATAGGTTTTTATCCTAGCACAACAACCCTGTTGTTGAAATTACTTAGGATGTTGAAGAGATTTTACCTCAGACTCTACCACATGAGTTTCAAATTGAATTTCATCTCCACAATGATCCTATTTAGTTATCCGATCATCAAAACAATGCTTTACCTCCAGTGCAAACAATACTAAAGAAGAAGGAGTTTGTTCCTAAGAGGTATTTAGAAACTGTCCTAACTAGTTTGAAGGATCGATTACTAGATTATGTTGATTATCAGTCACAACCTATGTATTTGATGATTGAGGAAAAACCTAAGGAACATAGAAAAATAATTGGTCAGTCACACCAAGCCTGAGAAATCGATTTTAGAAATAAGAGGGTCGGTTGTGTTCTGTCTAGGATGATTCGAAATAGAAATAGGAAAAAGGATAGCCCGATTCCAACAATCACTATACTGGATCAAGACTCCTCACAAGACACAAATCAAAACTGTGAAGAGGATAGTCATACCCAGTATGATTTTGTCTCAAATCTACCTCCTTTTCTTCAATATTGTGAATGGTTTTCATGCATTCAAGCTGATTTGAAAGCTAAACATGTGCAAGAAAGACCCTTAGAGACAAATCAACAATAGTCAATTATGGATTTAGAACTTGAGTGTTGTCATGAATGCTTGGCATGGGCTCAAAGGTATTATGCCAATGTCCTCTATTTCCAAATGCACCAAAATCATACAACGAGGAAAAATAGAGAACTGGAAAAGGATAACAGGAAGTTAAAGGCTGAAGAACAACAATGCATAAAAATCCAAAATATTATGGAGATATAATCATAAAAAAATTCAACAAATGTCAACCTTATTATTGGATAAAAAATGTACGCTTCTTCATTCTCGAATGCTTAATTTGGGTAACAAAATTTTTAGTTTCATTTCTGTCGAGTTTGTTTTATTTAGCATGATTTGTTTTTGTTATTTTTTAGACTAGATACAGAATCAAAGATTTTGTAGCCAATATTAATTTAGTTAATGAGAGTTCTAATTTTATTTAATTTTTATTTTTCAGGTCTTCAAACAGATTGATGGATGTTATATGTGCTGCTAAGCCATTGAAGATTATGGATTTTCTGGTGTTCTTTTGATTACTAAATAGACTTTATCTCCAAACAATTGGCGATTTATTTTTGATTATTATAACAAAATTTTTATAAGTTGTTATGAATATTGTTATTATAACTTAGATTAGGATATGATTTCTCAACTACTGTTAAGCCCTAATATTGGCTCATTACCACTTAATTGGGGCATATTAGATTAGCAATGTTATTTTATTTATGTCGGCTTTAGGCCATTAAAACCTCCTAGTCTCCTATTTATACGAAGGAGACATTTTCATTTTGAATCATCTTGTACTTGAACATTTAAGTGGGGTAAAAGGAGGTTGCCCCCTCGAAGAGGCTTATTATCTGAANTTTTATTTATGTCGGCTTTAGGCCATTAGTTGTGATTTAGATTAGTAATGTTATTTTATTTATGTCGGCTTTAGGCCATTAAAACCTCCTAGTCTCCTATTTATACCAAGGAGACATTTTCATTTTGAATCATCTTGTACTTGAACATTTAAGTGGGGTAAAAGGAGGTTGCCCCCTCGAAGAGGCTTATTATATGAAATTATCTCTTTTTCAAGGCGTTGAGTACCTTTTCTGAAGTTTTTCTATGCTATATTGATGTTTGGTTCTTAACAACTACTCTATTTTTGAAAAGATCTACCTCTATCCTATGGATATTATTTTGAAAAGAGACATGGTGAAAATTTTGGGAGATGGACCAATGATTATTTTTGAGGAATACATAATTATACTTTGCTTTAGGATTTTGTCGTGTAAGTCAAATGGTTTTGTTTTCATTATAATATCTTTAATTATGGTTCATATTCTTGGAGTAATTGATCATGTATTGATTTAAAATTAGCTTTAGCCTATTTTGTCAATACATTGTTAATTGCTATCATTTATGTATTCATTTTGTCAACCTTTAATAGTCCATTATCCCAAATAATCTTTGTCCTTGTGATTGAATCATTTTCATACAAATCCGAATTATATTGAGTTTATTCATGTGATTTGAATTTGTAAAGATATAATTGTTCAAATGAAATTTTTTTCTTATTGTCGATTAGTCTATCATATCTCCACATAAGATAATGATTTGAAGTTGTTATTTATGCATTATGAATGATATTTAAATTGTCGGCCGACGTGATTTTCTTCCAACACTTTCACAATCTTAGAATTACAAAACCTTCTTCTATAGATTTATGTTAACAGACAGATTGTTGAAGCAGTGTAATACAGAAGGGCACAACTCAAAGTTAAATACTGGTTGGTTACTAGGTTAGTGATTTTTCTTTCTTTTGTTTTGGTTTACATTTTTCTTGTGAATGTAGATTAACATTAAGTTTAAATACTTTGCTTAATTGAGCTAAAACATTATCATTTACATTCACTCTTTTTTCTCTTTTAGTTTTAAGGTTAAAATTAAATCGATAATATGTTATAGATCTACTTATATTTTGTCTAAGGTTTTGGTTCTTTCGTACAACCTTAGTTTCCAAGGTTTATTGTAAACATTGCACTTGTTTCTTTGTATATTTTTGTAGATAATAAGTTTGATGTATTGAATGTATATAGTATATATTCATTAATAATTAGTTATTTTACTTTTGTAGTTTCGGTTAGATTCTTTATCGGCTAACAGAGCCGTAAAACTCGTCATGGTAAGTTATATCAAATGACTTAGGTTACTTAAACAACCTCAGACTGAACTTTCCCTTCCAGTTGACAAGAGTTCACATGTGCTCGTCAACAAATGGAACTAGGAGGAGGGCCTGCAACATATTAATGGAATGAGGGGGTCTAAAGACACCTCCTAACAATCGCTCTCCAGTTATAACTCGTAGTCTCTCAAAATCTACTGTTGTACCCAATAAAACCACTACATCTAAAGCCCATCCTGTTATTCCACTCGAACCACATTCTCAATCTATTTCTGTCGAACTTGCGACACCTCTTCCTTAGGGAATTGATGTACATGAGATTATCTAGAATTCTCGTCAATCAGTAATAATAACCCAAGATACCTTGGCCAGACTCAGGAAATTGGGTGACCAATTGCATCAACCTCTTAAATTTTTTGGTTAGCGGAAAAATCTTCTTGTTACTGGTACACCATATTACATGTTGTATGACATTTTCGTTAACCCATCTAAAACAATTATTCTGGATGTTGGGTGATCTGGTCTTCCTCCTTCACCACCCGATCCTTCTCCACCTCCTTCTAGATGAGAATCCTCTAACAAATAAAGTTCATCTTCTGAAAAATCTCAAACTTCAAATAACTCAGAGACTTCAGGCGAGATGGCTAATCAAAATAATCCTATCGGGCCTTGGCTTGACCAAGATGTTGTGGTTGTGCCAAGACCTCAACATCCTTTACCTTAGCACCCTGAAAAATGCTTACCTAATTTTGATCCTGATTCTAAACAGTCAGCTGAGGATCATATAAAAAAATTCATGTTGGTTTTTAGGCTTAGAAATGTAGAACATGAAGACGTC